>OY755212.1:28215257-28273074 GCA_963576765.1 Draba incana | reverse complement strand
CGTGAGAGAGGTTTCTGCAGATTCGAAACTGCGATCAGTCTGCATCAAGGGAGGATTCCCGTCGAACCCGTGAGAATAAGGAGAGGATCCTTATACCGTTGGAAAGATAGTTCTGTCTAGTTTCTAGATAAGGTTTCGGATCCTGATTCGGAGGTAAGCTTCGTTCTCTGTGTTCGTTTGATACCAGGGAGTCGGTTCTGAAATCTCTGTTTTTCCAGTTTCGTTTAGCAAGATTGCGGGCTGGTTTGCCGTCGATCTGGTGTAAGTTAGAAGGAGTTCTATACACCATTGGAAATCTCTCTGTGTCTAGTTTCCAGATAAGTTTTCAGAACTTGATTTGGTGAAGGGAGTCGCGAGTTATCCCCTTCTGTTTCGGCCGGGTTTTTCCTTGTTCAAACCGTTCCCGAGGTGAGTGCGCGACCGTTGGTTCGGATTTGTCGATTATCGAATAGGAATTAGTTTTGGATGTTTAAGAATGAATTGGGGATGTTTGTGTGATGTTTGTGTGATGATTCTGTGTTAGAATCGGCTAGAAATTGTTGAAATCGTGACTTTTGTGTGTTTTGTGCCATTCGGTTTCGGAGAAGAAACCTAGTGTCGATCGACACCTTATGGTGTATCGATCGACACCAAGGTAAATCAAGCGTCGATCGACACCGTGCGATGTGTCGATTGACACCCATGTTTCTGAATTAAATATTTTTAAATTAATTGTTATTTGATTGTTGATATATCTATAGACGGGAACACCGTCTCACTAAGTATTTATGAAATACTTACGCAACTCATTTTTCCCAATTGTGTTGCAGGTAAAGGAAAAGGAAAAGTGAGACCGGGGGATCATGGCTTTAGGGAGAGGATGATTAGGCGATTGTTGGTTTTATGTTTTCTAGTTCTAGTGACCCGGTTAGGTTGCTAGATTTATTTTATGATTATTCTGAAATTGAATTGATTGGTGATTTATTACTATTATTTTATGAATTATTTTTATGAGAATTTCCGCAAAAAAAAAACAAAAAACATGTGTTACATAATTAACTTATAATAGATTTTTTTTTTTGCCACAAATTTACTTAATTGCGACATACTTAATTACTTTTCAATAGATTTGGTACCATTAGGTCACATATTTAATTAGCTTGTCATAGATTTGTTTTCATTTAGCTACAGAATTTCTAAATTTTGATAGACTTAATTAGTTTGTCACAAATGTCTTTATTAGGTTCTAAATAATAAAATGGTATTATTGTTATTAAAATAAAGTTTGATAGGCTAATGGTCTTTTTATGTGTTTTTACTAAATTCTTTTCAATGGGTTTTAATCTAGTAATATATCAAAAAATTAGTGCTAATCTGAGTGATTTTCTTTTATTAAAATTACTTCTTTAACAAACAGATATCATAATGTCATTTTAAAAATCTTAGCAAATCAAATGTTATATTGTAAACTATATGACTTTGAACTCTTAAGTGTACGTATGTATACAATTTTCTTCTTAGTTAAGATAAAAGATGGTGAGACATACCATTCACTTTTAAAGTCCATTTCTTTAGTTCATTGCTTGGCTTTTGGTTAAACATACATAACAACTATTTTACTATTTTATTGTTATCAGGGATTTGTAATATTTCTCTCAGTGCTTCTAATTGCATCGTACCATTTGCAATCCGGAGATAGCCGCATAACTCTATGCATTAAAGATTTTCTACATGATTCTAACGATACGAATGGTGATCATACTCAGGTAATATGTTTTTGACAGAGTAATTTATTTCCAAAAGTATTGTTAATTTAAATTTAATATTTTCCATTCAAATATGGTTTATCGCTATAATTTTTTTCTTTTCAAAATAGGCGTTTCAAGATGCATGGAAAGCATTATGCAGATCAAAAAAATCTAAATCTCTATTAATTCGTGCCACCGAAATTTATACCACAAGACCACAATTATTTCAGGGTCCTTGTGCATCTCGTAGTCCTCATATTCAGGTATTTTCTAGAAAATATAATCTAGTTAATTATCTGTATGGTAACTTCTTTACCTACTCCAAATACAACTAAACGATTGATATTAATAAAAAATGTGAGGTGATATGCATTTCGTGTCACATACATAACTAAAGGTATATAAACCACTATTTTATATAGTATCAATTATAATTAACTAATTATTTTATTTATATTTATATAAACAAAATTTAGTTCTAGACAACTAGTTGAACTCCTTGTTTAAAGAAAAATTTCAAGATATGATACTTTTCAAAAAAAGCCACTATCACTTTTTCCAAATTTTTAAATCATTTATGTTTGGGTTAACTACGTTATAGAGAAATTTCAAGATATGCCACTTTTGACATGCCATTTTTCAAAAAAGCCACTATCACTTTTTCCAATTTTTTTAATCATTTATGTTTGGGTTAACTATGTCATATTAGGTTTTAGTTTTTTGGGTTTAAGGTTTGTGAGAGATCAAAACATTTTTTAAAATTAAAAATTTTGAGATATAAGATTTTTAAACGGATTTATAAGTGGCATATTGGTAAGAAAACAATTAAAAAGTAGCATATTTGAAAAGTGATATGTCAAAAGTGACATTTTTGTAAATGTTCCTTGTTTAAATTCCTTTAAATTCTAAAACGAAAAAAAAACCGAGTCAAAAATAAAAGCAAACCATTTTATCACCATATTATATATCGGCATTCTAAATTCCTCAGCTTGTATCGTCTCCTCTCATGGCCGAAGCACTTGCGATTCGCCAAGCAGTGATTCACGCAAATGAGATGAATCAAAGAGATTTCAGAATAGCATCTGATGCTAAAATGTGATAAATTTGATCAATTCCAAGACTTTACATTTGAAAATTTACGGGATCTTAGAAGACACTAGAGTTCTCTCTATAGATCTAGGAAATCCGACGTTTGAGTATGTTCAACGATTGGTAAATGTTGAGGCCGATTCAATGGAAAAATCGGTTCTCTACCTTGTATCCCCAAACCCGGTTTAATTTCGGTTTAATGCAATTCATATATCGACCAAAAAAAAAAAAAGATTTCTCAGCTTGCTAGTTAAAATGTCATCTAGAAATCATCATATTATTGGAGACAAAAGTCCCACGTCGAAAGTTTGAATGAATTCTAAGTACTCCCTCCGTATCACATGAGATGATGTTTTAGAAAAATAATTTTGCATCAAATTAGTTGATATTTTCACTTTGCAATGTAAAATTTAGTACTTAGTCTTTTGTGACCATTTGAATTATGCATTATTTTTTTGTGATTGGTTGGATTAATTTTTTTTTATAATAAATTATTGTTTTGTGTGAAACTTCACAAAAATTTATAAAATTAAATGAGTTTTTTTAATTTGTGTGTAACATCCTAAAACATCAAATAATAAAATACATAAGGAGTAATATATAAGGGATATGAGTCAATCCACTTATTGCCAATTGATTTTGAGTTAAAAGTTTGTATTCTAATATGGTAATAGAGTCCACGATCCACATAGTTCAACCTGATTAATAATCGATTTGACTCAAAATTGGTTCATCGATATTTGCCATAATATTCCGAGATTAACGACCAAAATACCATCATCTCGAGGGGGAGTATTAAGGACAAAGTCCCACATCGGAAAAAGAATGAATTCTAAGTAAAATTAAAGAATATGAGCAATCCACTAATTGTCAATTGGTTTTAAGTTAGAAGCTTATATTCTAATACATATGATCAAAATTTGAAAGATATTTCATTGTCTATAACATATACATATAAAGATATTTCGTTGTTTATAACATATATATATATATATATATGTACACAATTCATAATATTATAATTTTTCTTGGGCAAGATTGATGGAACAATTGAAGCGCCAAGAACGATAAAAGAGTGGGGAATCAATAAAGTTGACTCTTGGTTAAAATTCGATAGCGTTACGGGTCTCATCCTCGATGGCTCTGGTTTTCTCAACGTCCATGGAGAAAATTGGTGGTCTTCTGTAAGATTCCACTCACGACCACATGTATGTCGAAATTCGAAACTCTGTTTATTTTACTAGTAGCATCTTCAAAACATTTGTTTCCATTGAGAGTTTTAAGAACATTTATTTATAATTTGCGGATTATATTTTTTAATTTACGCAGGCACTGATGTTTAATGGTTGCAAATACCTTACATATAAAGGAATAACTCAAACGAATAGTTCAAGTAATCACATTTCAATTAGTAGTTCCGCCGGCCTAACTTTATCAAATCTTCATCTAATCGCACCTGCAAACAGTCCAAATACCGACGGCATTGATATCTCTTCTTCACACAATATCCATATTTTAAGCTCGTCAATCGAAACTGGTATTACTATTTTCGCTTGATTAAACAATGATTAGAGATTTTTGTTGTTGTTGTTAGATATGTGAATATGGTTTTCTATCTATTAGGTGATGATTGTGTTGCGCTGAATGGTGGTTCGCACGATATCAACATAACAAGCGTGACATGTGGTCCAGGTCATGGAATAAGGTCGCACATATACATTATAAATCATATGTTTAACTATTTTTAGTATAATATCATCTTACTATTCGTTTGCAATACATTTAGTTTAATCGAAGCATTATCCATCTTGTTTTGTTGTGTTTAATTAGAACCGCTTGATTTTGCTTCGCATTGCCTGACGTTTGTGTTAGAATTGTTTACACTGTCCATTGTTTCGTATTTCTTATAGCGGTATCTTGAATAAGCATGTTAATTTTTTTTAAAATAAAAATTAAATATATTATTTTTGATATATATTATTTTTGATAAAATATATTATTTTGTCTTTTGTCTAAAAAAAACAGTATAGGAAGTCTGGGGAAAGAAGGAAGAATTGACGCGGTACAAAACGTGAATGTAAGACACTGCACCTTTAAAGGAACTCAGAATGGTGAAAGAATCAAAACTTGGGTTGTAAGTTCTATTTTTTATTTTTATTCTGAAGCATTAACATAATTAATACAATATAGAAGACAAAACATAATCTATATATTATTGGATGTTACCTAAAATGTTTTTAGGGAGGACGAGGGTTTGCCAAAAATATTTTATATGAGGATATTACGCTGATAAATGCTCAATTTCCCATCAACATCGAACAACGATACATAGGTCGTCAAAGAGGGGTAAACTTTTAAGTTCTACAATCTTGTTTTAATATACGGAATATGGAGTAATATAGTCTTTACTATCATAGAAAGAATCTAATAATAGATCTATGTATTCATTGTCAATAATTAACTAAGTTTGAGTGCTCCTTCTTTTGTTAAAACTTAATAAAACAAATCAGGTCTCGGAAATCAAACTGATGTAAAGGAACCATGTATACCTTAAGTTGAAATATCTTTTACTCAGATGATCATGTGGTAACTAACATGCATAAATATATTTATGAGGAATATGTTGTGAACTTTATTAGGGTAACGCCGTGAAAGTGAGCGACGTGACATTTAGATCTTTTAGAGGGACAGTTGCCGGTGCTGTTGCAGTAAACATAGATTGTGACATAGTAAGTTGTGATAACATTGTAATGGATCACATCAATATCGTTTCTTCATCTCTGAGAACGCCTCTCACCGCCTTTTGCCGTTTTGCGAAAGTAGTTAGTCGCTTCGTCTCCATTGCTATTAGGTGTCATTCTTATGAAGATACTGAAGCTCCTCCACCGTCTCTCCAACCTCCTGAACCGTATGCTCAGGCTCCAGCACCGCTTGCTCAACCTCCAATGTTCTTTCCCTTTTATAACATACTTTAAGATATTCTTGTTAATTGGGTTCAATTCTATTTACAATAATTCCTATATTAATGTTGTGACGAGTTATGTCACTACTTACCAAAGAAGTTTTTAACCTTCAGGATTCGAAGCTTTGATTAATGAGTCATGACAATACTCATTTTATCATATACTCCCTCCGTTTCACGAAGATAGATTTTTTGAGTTTTTTAGTTTGTTTCATGAAAATAGATTTCCATAAAAGATTGTAGTTTTTAAGAAAAAGTTTCAAATACTATTGGTTGAGATGTCTTGAAAACTGTTTATTGTAAAAATCAATACACTTTTTAAAGATAATAATTGTTTTTTTTAATATGTGTGAAAAACTCAAAAAATCTATCTTCGTGAAATGGAGGGAGTATGTGCTATGTGAGCTTGAGTACAATGTTGTTAACCAGATCATAATCATAATTATGGTAAAATGTTGTGATTCATAAAGAATTCATGACAGAAAAATCCACAAAAACTATTTTTTTATCTGGAAAATTAGTTTATATATCAAATATATAAATTAATAAATGATAATAGAACTACAAAGAAAATTATTTCCGTGAACGTGTTTTATGTCGATTTCATTTCGGTTTTGATTCTATCTCTTTTGTTTTTATTCCTAGAACGATGAATGTTGTAGCCAATACTCTAGTTAAGTCCAGTCTTGTATCAATGAACACTAATTCAATGCTTGGAGGTTAAGTTTTATATATCAATCGGTTAAAAAATAAAAAACTCGGTGGTTGGTTCAATATTCTGTTTTCATTTCACAATTGTTGTCCTTTTCGATTTCTATTCTTGTTTCTTTAATTTCCGATTTAAAACACTATATCCTTTTCGACTGCTGGTCCTTTTGTGTAACTTCATAATTGATACATGTCTTAATTTTGGTTTCTTTGTTTTTCTTTGAATTACCACGACACTTTTGGTGGAAGAATGATTTAACTCAAAACAAAAGTTACCACGAAAATTGTTGTGCAAGAAATCTCTAACTTTTTTTTTTTGGATAACCACGAAATTGAAATCTCTAATTCTACGAACACTACAACAAACATGTAACAATGCCACTCTTTTAAAACCAAAATTCAAGAGGGTCGTTCTGGTAAATTTAATTATTGTCAGTCAACCTTTCACCCTTAATAAGCAGTCAATCTTTCACCCTTAATAAGCATATAGTAACTTTATATATTTTATTAAACTTATTTACTTCTTTAACACAAATTTTCAAATATTGGCAAGTACTTAAACAAAAAAAAATATATATATATATATATATATATATATATATTGGCAAGTAATTAAATGTAACAAATTAGTCAAATGTTATTTTGTATATATACAACGAACGACACATAATCTTAGGATATATCTACGTAGAAACATAATATAACTGCTTTCGTGTGAGTAAGATAAAAGATGGTGAGACAATAAGATTCACTTTTAAAGTTCATTTCTTTATTTCTTTTTTTTGGATAAAACCATTTCTTTATTTCATTCCTTTGCTTTTGGTTAGACATACATAACAATTATTTTATTGTTATTAGGGATTTGAGATACTTGTCTCAGTTCTTCTAATTGCATCATACCATTTGCAATACGGAGATAGCCGAATGACTCTAAGCATTAAAGATTTTCTACCTAGTTCTAACGACATGAATGCTGATCATACTCAGGTAATATAATTCTATACGGAGATAGCCGAATGACTCTAAGCATTAAAGATTTTCTACCTAGTTCTAACGACACGAATGCTGATCATACTCAGGTAATATAATTCTTTACACATATTAATTTCTTTCCAAAAGTATCGTTGATAAAAATTAAAAAACAAAATCATTGAAATTTGAATTATCGCCTAATAATATTTCAAATAGGCATTTCAAGACGCATGGAAAGCATTATGCAGATCAAAAATATCTAAATCTCTAGTAATTCATGCCAGCGAAACGTATACCACAAGACCACAATTATTTCAAGGTCCTTGTGCATCTCGTCGTCCTCATATTCAGGTATTTACTAGAAAATATGTTGTGGGTCTAGTTAATTATATGTAATTCAACTTGCGGTAAACTCTTTACCTATAAATATGTTCACATTCATGAATCATGATTAAATTGATCACTACACCAAACCAAATTAAACGGTTGATACAAATAAAGTATGAGATGCTATTTGATTTCCTGTCCCATACATAAATAAAGGCATAAAAACCCAACCAAAATTCATCAAGCAAATTGAACCGAACAAACTAGAATTTATCAAGATAATTAATTTTATAAAACTGAATCAACCCCAAACAATTTAACTTCGTGCAAAAAAACCAAATAAACTAATCACTAATATATATTTTAATTAATATATACATATTACATCTTATATACTTATATCATTTAATTGAAATTAATTAATTATTTTATATAACTCCAAACACAATTCTAAGCATGGACATTAGGATGTTCAATTTGGTTCTGGATGCTTTGGATAGAAGAGTTTAGGATCCATATAAATACCGAAACAATGTCGGCTCGGTTTCGGTTTGATTCCAGATCGATTTGGCTTTAATGATGAGAACCAATAATTAACTTTAGTTCTAGGTTAAACTCATTTTCCAAATTGTTTAAACTCTACAACGAAAAACAAACAAAAAAAAACCCACAAACAATCATTTTATCATCATATTATATATATTGCCATTCTAAGTTCCTTAGATTGTTAGTTAAAATGTTTTCGAGAAATCATCATATGCTCAAAAGTTTACAGATATTTCATTTTTTTAAACTGGTTTATATATGATTAATGTATATATTATAACTTGTTTGGAGAAGATTGATGGAACAATTGAAGCGCCAACAACAATAAAGGGATGGGGAATCAAAAATGTTGAGTCTTGGTTATATTTCGACAGCGTGACGGGCCTCGTTCTCGACGGTTCTGGTCTCCTCAATGCTCATGGAGAAAATTGGTGGCCTTCTGTTGAACTTTCACTACAAGAAAACATCACGGTTTCTGACGGAATTTCCAGCTGTCGGAATTTCCGTCAGACAGTTCCGTCGGATTACTGACGGAGTTGTGACGAAAAATCATTCCGTCGTGATTCCGTCAGTTTTTTGTGACGGATTCCTGACGACAAAGGTTGCTGTCAGTATGCCGTCATAAATCCGTCAAAATTTTCTGACAACATACCGACGGCAATAAATGGTCGAAATATTCAGACGGTAATATTGACGGATATCTGACGGAAATCGGATTTTTTTGTAGTGCCGACGGAATTCCGACGGAATGCTGACGGTTTCCGATGTCGGCAAACTTTGACTGGTTAACAAATCGTCTGGATAGGCCGATGGGATTGATGTGTTATTGTGTCGGAGGTTTTGACGGTTGTCAGACGGATTTCTGACGGATTTTCATTCTACTTAAGTTTTAAAATTTCTTCAGACGTTCATAACAACATTTGAAAACCAAAACAAATTTTTTAAGAGATGAGTTCTTCATATTTTCGGTCATGGATAGACGGGCCAATGAGGGAAGAGGGGTCTAACTTATTAACGACCGAATACGCTGATGGTATTTGCCAGTTCATGCAGTTACCCAGAAATCAAGAGGCGGCCAACAAAGGTCAGGATATCAAATGTCCTTGTTCTAATTGCTGTAATAAAATTAGTGCTGCAGTTTCTACTGTTTGGAACCACTTATATAGATATGGATTTAGGCTGGGATATAAGGTTTGGTTTTTACATGGAGAAAGGAATTATGAATATGGTAGTACCAGTAGCAATGAACCTTATTTTCCGTCTAGCGTTGGGGAACCTACAGCAGATGTAGATGTTGGGGTTAGTACGGTTGCGATGGTTAGAGAAAATTTCCAGTCCGGTGGTTATGAGGGTGATAGGGTTGAAGAACCTAATTAAGAATCTCGAAGGTTTTTCGATATGTTAGACGCAGCAAAGCAACTACTATACATCGGTTGTAGGGATGGTCATTCACCGCTATCTTCTGCTACTAGGATGATGAACATAAAGACTGATCACAATTTGTCCGAAGAATGTGTTGATGCAATCGCCGAGTTCGTTAAAGATATGTTGCCTGAAGATAATGTGTCCCCAGGATCATACTACGAGATCCAAAAACTTGTCGCCGGTCTTGGTTTGCCCTACCAGGTTATAGACGTGTGCGTCGACAACTGTATGATATACTGGAGAGAAGACGAGAACCGGAACAAATGTAAATTTTGCAAGAAACCCCGATTCCAGGACACAAGTGGCAGGGTGAAGATTTCATTCAAACGAATGTGGTATTTACCCATAACGGAGAGGTTGAAGAGGTTGTACGAATCAAACCGCACAGCTAAGGCTATGAGATGGCATGCAGAGCATAGTCAAGATGGAGATATCACGCATCCTTCTGACGCGGTAGCATGGAAACACTTCCAATCCGTATATCCAGATTTTGCGTATGAACGACGGAATGTATACATAGCCTTATCCATTGATGGTTTCAACCCATTTAGCAAGCATGGAAGAAAATATTCGTTGTGGCCGGTCATCGTAACACCTTACAATTTGCCTCCATCTATGTGCATGCGACGAGAGTTCCTCTTTCTCTCAATTCTAGTTCCCAGGCCAGATCATCCAAGACGATCGCTCGATATATTCCTCCAACCATTGATCTTCGAGTTGCAGATGTTGTGGGAGCATGGTGTTGAGGTATATGATGTTTCAATCCAGCAGAATTTCAAGATGCGTGCGGTACTTATGTGGACCATAAGCGATTTTCCGGCATACGGTATGTTATCTGGATGGACAACGCATGGAAGATTGGCATGTCCTTATTGCCAAGACAATACTTCAGCATTCCAACTGCAGCACGGAAGGAAAACTTCATGGTTTGATTGCCATAGGTGTTTTTTACGCCAAATCATCCATATCGTCGGTCTAAAAGACATTTCAGGAAGAATGAACAAGTGTTACATGGTCCACCTCCTGAGATAGATGGTCGCAGCATATTGGAACAGTTACGAGATTTTGGTGCAGAGCGAAGTCCTGAATGTGGGGGTAATGGCCATTACCCCGTCGACGGTTGTGGGGAATATCACAATTGGCACAAGAAGAGTATATTTTGGGATTTGCCTTACTGGAAAGACCATCTACTGCGGCATAATCTAGATGTCATGCATGTGGAAAAGAATTTCTTTGACAACATCATGAACACCGTATTAAACGTCCCAGGAAAGACCAAAGACAACTGGAAGTCTAGATTCGACTTGCCATCAATTTGTTCGAGGCCATCTCTTCATGTTTCGAACGGTAGATTGCCGATGCCTGCTTACCGGTTAGACGGTAGGAAGAAAGAAGATTTTTTTGACTGGTTCAAAAAATTTGTCAAATTTCCAGACGGCTACGCATCTAATCTACGTAATTGCGTGGATTCGACGGAAGGCAAGTTTACAGGAATGAAGAGTCATGATTGTCATGTCGTGATGCAGCATCTTCTTCCATTTGTATTTGCATATCTTCTTCCAGAACCTATCCACCAAGCAATTGGAGGTATATTTCTTACTCCCATTTGTGTATTACTACCATAATATTACTATATATTTACTAACTTGTTTACATTTCTGTGTTATATAGGAGTTGGTGCATTCTTCCGAGATTTGTGTTCCAGAACACTGACTGTCCACGGGATACGTAACTTGGAGACCAATATCCCGGTACTCCTTTGTAATTTTGAGAAGATATTTCCACCGTATTTTTTTGACGTTATGGAACATCTTCCTATTCACCTCCCACGAGAAGCAGCCTTAGGAGGCCCTGTTCAATACCGATGGATGTATCCGTTCGAGCGTTACATGTTCCACCTGAAGAAAAAGGTTAAAAATTTGAGCAGGATCGAGGGATCTATTGTCGCACAAAGCCTAAACGAGGAAGTCTCACAATTTGCCGAATGTTACTTTCCACGGGAAGTTAGTACTAAGGCGAGACGGCCTCCCCGACATGATGATAGAGGTGAGAAAGCAGTGTATACCGTGGTTGTTCCTGAGTTGTTTGCCCAAGTTGGTCGAGCCAGTGGAAAAGCAAAGAAACGCAAACTATCACCAAGAGAGGTCAAACATTTGCATACGTATATCCTCAGAAACTATGACAAAATTTTTAAGTACGAAAGGTATATATATATCAGTTATCATTATAAATTTATTGAATTATTTGACTTTATCTACTAACGACTGTTATGTTACAGGATCTACATGTCTCTCGCACGTGATTACCATCGTGATAAGACAGATGCCGAACTTGCTGTCTTGAAAGACGAAGAATTTGAGGGGTGGTTGAAATGTTATGTAAGTTTAATATTATTACTTACTCTTACGTTTCCATGTTTTCACGTTCATATGTTACTTATATCTTACTTATTTTTAGGTTTCCGATTGTATAGCATGTGGTCATTCACTCCCGGTATGGTTAGTGGAGTTTGTTCATGGTTTACGCAGCACCGCGATTTCATATCACCAGTTTTGCACTAGGGGATATTCGTTCAGGATCCGCGAGGAAGGACGTCAAAGGTCAACTGCGGACTATGGTATTTCGGCGCAATCCGGCGATACCATGTACTATGGGATTTGAAAAGAAATCTTGGAAATCCGCTATCCAGGAATGTTGAACTTAAGGTGCGTTGTGTTTATGTGCGATTGGTATGATCCATCCAATGGTCGAGGGGTTCGAGTTGACCAGCTTGGTGTTATTTCAATAAATTCAAGCCGGAGATTGCAGTATTATGATCCATTTATCCTTGCGTCTCAAGCAGACCATGTATCAATATATACACTAATATGTTTACCTATGTACTCATAGTTAAGGTTTCTTGTTTATGTATATTAACAATATCAACTAATTATTAATAGGTTTGCTACATTCCATATCCTCGAGTTGCCTACCGTACTGATCCGTGGATCACAGTAACGCCAATAAACCCAAGAGGAAAAATATATGGAGTTCCAGAACATGATGCTCTACAACCATCCAGAAGTGTACCAATGTCACCTGTTGAGGAGATAGATAACATTGACCTCGTCGTTGATGTCACACATGTCGTGGATGATCTAGTGCATTCGGACGAAGAAGAAACACTAGGGGAATTTGACGACGATTCAGACTCCATCCCTAGTGAAGGTCCCTTTGAAGATTCAGAATAATAATTTGGGAATAAATGTTTGGTTTTTTATGTTCTTCTCTCACATTTGTGTGTTCCGTATAATATTTTTCATTTCATTAAATAAAGGAATAAATCTTAATTATTTCTGCTGTGGACTAATATTGTGTATCATATTATTTAATAGTATATATATATTCATGTTCACTGACTAATTAACGATAATTATTGGTATTGCAAATCCAATAAAACATTACATATAATGAAACATAAAATTTAGAACACATTCTTAAACAGGTACACGAAATCCTTGCAAATATTAAACACACAACGGTTATGGTACAACTACATAATAAACTCCGCATTTTAAAATCATATGTCGGTTTCCACTTTAGTGATGTTCTTTCCCTTTTTCTTCTTTTGTTAGAACCATTTAGTGATGTTCTTTCCTTTTTTCTTCTTTTCTGGAGAATCTACAAATCCGTCGCACAATTCGCTTTTGATTGCATCAACATCTATATTTATGTTTGGCTTCTCTGGACTTTGGGCGAACTCGAAATCATAGTAATGATCCTTTGGTGGAGGAATCTATAAATCCGTCGCACAATTCACGTTTGATTGCATCAACATCTAAATTTAAGTTTGGCTTTTCTGGGCTTTGGGCGAATTCATAATCATAGTACTGATCCTTACATACGTTTGAAGTACTTCCACTGTAAGTATCTGACTTTTCCATCAATTGACATGGTTGCTCGGCTTCGATTGGATTGGCGTGGTGGATGTTTTGCGACCACTGCCTGTCAGGCACTATTGTTAATGTGGAATCTTCTTTATGGATTGGTGAGCAGGTATCAAATTCCCACGAGTAAGTGGGAATCTCTTGAGTGAATTCGTCGCAATGAGATTCGGTTTCCCAGGAGTATTTTGGAACATAAAAAAAATTAGCCTCGGATGTTGTTTTTGCGTCTTCATTTGGAGAGCTAGAAGACATATTTTTTTGTTTTTGACTGAGAGGTGTAGAAGATATAGACTCCATCAGGTGTATTTATAGTAGAAGTTATATGTATAAACCGTCGGTATTCCGTCTGTATTACCGTATTACCGACGGAATTCAGACTACACGATGTCGGCAACGTTTGATTGGTCAGCTGTACCGACGGATTTCCGACGCAGCTATGTCGTCAGAATTGTGTTACGGATGTCCGACGGATTGCTGACGATTTCTGATATCGGCAAAGATTGATTGGTCAGGTGGATCGGCGGATTTCCGACGGAGATAAGTCGTCAGAATTATGTAACAGAATTCCGACAGAATTATGACGGTTTACGATGTCGGCAAACTTTGAGTGGTTAATAAATCGTCTACAGTTGCCGCAATGATTTGTGGGGTGTTATGTCGGAGTGTTTTGACGGATATCAGTTCTACATAAGTTTGCACATTTTGTCATTCCTTTATAAAAAAATTTCAACACGCACTCATAACATAGAAAAATTCAATTGCGTAATGGCAAACAGAGATTTGTGGAATTACTATATGCAAAACCGAGCCCCCGGTCATAACCCTCCAAACACAACTCTTGTTCCTTCAAGCCCTCCTTACGATAACTTAAATGTTACTGAAGCTGAACCGACAATTTCACTCCGCCCAACTCAACAATCCCGGAACCAAACGCCCGTAATACCGGGACCTGGCCAAGTTGTACGCCGAGGCCTGTTTCGAAAGAGGTCTCATGATGCGCAGGTGATGCGAGGTGAAAGTTCTCAGGCACGCCCAACACAAGATTTTATTCGTGAGGTCATTAATGAGGCACCACAGACCGACCAAGATTTTAGTAGTCATCGGTGGACTTCTACTATCGATTACATACTCTGTGAAGGTATATATGTAGGTTTACTTTTACAATAATGATTGTAGCTGACAAATACTAAATCAATCATTCATACATGTAGGTTCTTATAACAATAGGAGCACACCATTCTGATCCCAGCTTGCAGAAATTCAATGTCCGCATTCACAATTTGTGAAAGTGAAAAAGGTTTACGTTTTCGACCTATTTTATTAACATGTAGACATAAAATTTATCTCACAAGTATATTCTATTTCATTATCAGATTGTGGCTATGGTCTCTAGTTTAACCCCCAATGACCAGGGAGATCTGCTAGTAACCTTTAAAGATCCTTCTAGAAAAATCGAGGGAACCATGCACCATAACATCTTCAAGAAGGAGGAGTACAGACTCACCACTGGTGTAGGTGCGGTGGTCATCCTAAAGAATGTTACCGTTTGCCGTTTTAACAGGAACTCAAAGTACCTTAACATCACAGAGCGGAACATTGTTAAGGTACATGTATATTATAAGTTTATAAATTTTTTTAGGAAATCTTAATTAACTAATTAAATTCATTTTTGAAACAGATAATCGGTGCTAATTCGATGATTGCTGAATACCAACCAACGGAAGTATGTACCATTGATGATGAAGATGACGGAACTACTGGCTGCGAATATGAAACAATTCCAAACTCAGATGATGATGAATAAACATCCGACCCGTCCATGATTTTAATATTTTCCGACTTTCCATTGTACGAGTGTATCCGGATAATGTTGTTATGTGTAATATTTTACCCTCCATGATTTTAGTATCTACCATCGATGATTTTATATGTTATAATACGGATTTCCAACTTAATTTGTTTTCAATTAAAAATCTCCCTTAGAAAAAATTAAAATTAAATAACACTACGCTATTTTAACAATTTTCCAATTTTTCCCAATGTATGGTTTGAATTTCAATTCTTATAGGTGTTTATAATTTTAAATGATTTATACAAATTTATAATATGATCAATCCACAAAATTCTATAATTTAAAAATTGTTACAATTCTCCATTAAAAATTTTACTAAAAACACATAAATCTCTTAAATAGGAAAATATAATACAAAAATTAAGAATCCGTCAGAAATCCGTCATTATTTGCTGACGGAGTTCTGACGGATCCTTATTTTTTTTTTTTTTTTCCGTTTAAAAAAAAGAAATAAATAAAAAGTAAAGAATCCGTCAGACTATAATGACGGATTTCTGACGGTTTCTTATTTTTTTATTAATTTTTCCATAATTGAAAAATAAAAATACAATAATGCGCTATGGATTTGTAACGGATCTTTAATTTAAATATGTTTTGCTCGCATAAAGATAAACTCAATATTTGTTTAGGAAGTACGATATTTTAATAATTTTCCTATTTTTTCCAATGAATTGAATTTCAATTCTTATAAGTGTTTGTAATTTATAAAGATTTATACAAATTTATAAGAGGATTAATGTACAAAAATTTTTAAATTTAAAAGAAACCCACATGAATCTCTTACATTTAAAAAGTAAAAACCTTATACATATTTTCAAAAACTTTATAAATAGTTTTAACCGGAAAAAAATAAAAAAAATAAAGGATCCGTCAGAATTCCGTCTTTAATGTCTGACGGAGTTCTGACGGATCCTTATTTTTTTTTATTTTTTCGGTTTAAAAAAAGAAATAAATATTCTATTAAGAATCCGTCCGAAATCCGTGAGACTATAATGACGGATTTCTGACGGATTCTTATTTTTTTATTAATTTTTTCCATAATTGAAAAAATAAACTACAATAATGTGTTACGGATTTGTATAGGATCCTTAATTTAAATTTGTTTTGCTCACATACAGAGAAACTCAATATTTGTGTAGGAAGTACGATATTTTAACAATTTTCCTATGAATTGAATTTCAATTCTTATAAGTGCTTGTAATTTAAAAGGATTTATACAAAATTATTATCTGATTAATCTAAAAAATTCTTTAATTTTAAATTTGTTACAAACTAAAAAAAAACACATGGATCTCTTACATTTAAAAAGTAAAAACCTTATTAAACTTTTTAAAAAACTTAAGAATCCGTCAGAAATCCGTCATTATCGTCTGACGGATTTCTGACGGAAAACCCTAATTTACTGTGAGAGTTGGATCGATCCATAGGTCGAGCTCGAGCAAACAGAAAAAGGGATTTCTGTGAGAGTTGGATCGACCCACTGGCCGAGCTCGAGCAAACAGAAAAATATATTTCTGTGTGAGTTAGATTGACCCATGGGTCGAGCTCGAGTAAAGTTTTTATATTTTGAATCCGTCAGAAATCCGTCATTATTGTCTGACGGATTGCTGACGGAAAACCCTAATTTACTCCCGCCTAAACACTTCGATCTCATCGAAAAAGCGGGAATATCTGACGGAATTCCGACGGATTTTAATATACCGTCATAATTCCGTCGGAATTCCGTCGCAGTGTTCTTTAAAATCCCACATTTCGTCTTCCCCGCACACACAGAACCAGAGCAACCAAAAAAATTCCTCAATCTCCTCCGTCACTCTGTCCGATTTGCCGCCGAATCACCGCCGATTATCACCGCCGATTGTCACCCGACTCACCAAATCAATGTAAGTTCTTGTTGGTTTAAAGATTATGAACAAATCCGTTGAAAATTTATAAATCCGTTCAAATCCGTTCTTGAAATTGTGTGTTATTCAATTGGGAAAGGGTAAATGTCGAATTTGAAACATAGTTAACATGATTTCGTAATTGATTTAGGAATTTAAGAATTAGGGATTTAGAAAATTTTATGAATTTAGGGATTAACAAATATTTTAGAAATTAGGGATTTAGAAAATTTTATTATTTTTGAAATTTTGATAAAATAGGGATTTATGGATATATAGATTAAGGTATTATGATAATTTGAGGAACTTACCATTTGCAATTAATTTAATTCCAATTCTAATAAGTGTTTGTAATTTATTGAGATTTTTAAAATGTAATTTGAAGAAATTTATAAAAAAAATTAAACTCTTAAATTTTAAAAAAATTTATAAACTTTTATAAACATGTAACTCTTAAATTGTTAAACACAACATAAAATTATGTAACTTTTAAAAACATTTAACTTTTTTAAAAAATTGACCAAACTTTTAAAAACTCTTAACTTTTTAAAAATTTAAATTTTTTTAAAAAACTATACAAATTTTAATAATTAAATATGGGAGTTGTATGGAAGAATTATTGAAAATGTTAAGTAATTAGGGATTTATGAAAACCAAGGGATTTAAATTTGTATTGTTTTAAATGTTTCTTTAATATTTTTTAAATATATTTTAACATATCCAAAATCCCAAATTCTATATATATAAGATGAAAAAAATCAAAAAATAACTATATCTTAAAAAACCTTTAAACCGTTTAAAAATTTTACGTGTTTGTTCTTGGTGATGTCGTGGAATTATTTCATTGCTTTTTTCACGAATTTCCAATATCGCATATTACCAAATTACCATAAATCCTAAAATCCATAAATTCTAACATCTCAAAAACTCAAAATCATAATACCCAAAAGCCCTAATTCCGTAATAAAGATTGTAAATTTTATATCTATAATTGACATAGTAATTTTAAATATCGAAGAAAATTAAAAGGTTATATAAAAAATTTTGAAATCGTAGGGATTATGAGATATTTCATGCTGCTAGCGGAGGCGGTGGTTCCAGTAGGGGAGGTGGGACCTGTTATGGGTACAGCTGGCTCTGCTGCTCGCACGGCAATGACCATCGAGGAGTTTGTGTCGCAACCAGGTCGGGATAGGTTGACACGCCTTGACCCGGAATTACCACCCTACACGACCTGGTAATGACTACTTTTCAAAATTAAAATGATTATATTAGCTTAATAAATATTGTTTACAAAATATGAAACAAAATACCGTGTAGGTTCCAATTTTCGGGAAACGGTATTGCGGGTTGTATCAACGAAATGGTCAACAACATGATAACTAAGCCGTATCCCACGTATGAGTCGATGCCGGCTGCAGACCAGGACACATGGTTTCGGCAATTTGCGGTATGTGTTTATATTCTTAATTAAATATACAATTTTTTATATTAAATTCCAATTGTCAATAATTCGAGTATTGGTTTTCTTTGCAGCAAGAATTTACGTGGGACCCCCAGCTAACTCCTCAGGTCCGACGTAATTTCGACAAAAAGGCGAAGAGAAAGTACTCGCAGAAGATGAACGAGTGGAAGGACGGGTGGAGAAAAAAGGGGAAGGTGCCTAAGGTTATTAAAGATAACCAAACATTATGGGATAGACTTGTTGCACATTGGGAACTGGAGGCCACTCAAGCGACATCCGGCCAAAACTCGACTAACCGGAAGAGCCAGCGGAATGGGAAGGGAGAGGCGACCCACAACCTCGGTGCAACGAGCAAAGCATCACGTGTTCAGCAACTGGTAATTTTCCTAATTTTCTAAATATTTTTAATTATCGCTAACATTTTCCGTACTTGAATATGCTAACAGTTTGAGAAGACCGGTGTGCGTCCTTCGCATGTTGATATCATCAGAGATGCACACACCAACAGAAAGACGGGTGAAATCCAAGATGCGATTGCTCGGGAAATCGTGGAGAGCGTGGAGAAGGCCGGGCAGCAATACCTCCTATCGCAACCGATCGTCGAAGGAACTCCGCCGCTAACCGAAGTTCCATTCGACAAGGTCAACGAGTTCACTTACGAGGTTAGTAAACGTGTCAATTTTAAACACATTTAAAATACCTTTTAATACTAATACGTTTTGAAATTGATTTTTTTTTCTTAGGTAACCCCTAAGAGTAGAGGTCGTGTCTACGGCCTCCCCAAAGACAGTTGCTCATCCGTTTCGTCGTTTCGCTATCATGGTGGTAGCAGTTTGGTAGAACAAAATGCCGAACTGACCCAACGGGTTAGCTCTTTGGAGGAACGGTACGACAGAGAGAAGGCGGAGGCGGAGGCACGTCTGCAGAAACAGATTGAGGAGGCGGAGGACCGATGCAAGAGGGAGATGGCGTAGGTGGAGGCACGGCGTCTGAGAGAGAAGGCGGAGGCGGACGACCGATACTGTGCAATGGAGGAGAAGATGAACGAGTTCTTACGTCGTCAAGGACTTTAAATTTATATTGTAATTTAAATTTAATTTAAAACTTTAAATTTGTTTTTAAAACAATTTCTATTTAATTATAATTTAAATTTTATACATTTAAATAAGAAAAAAAAATATTCATTTAAATAAAAAAAAAAATTTAAAATATTTCAAAATCCGTCAGAATTCCGTCGGTGTGGGCCGACGGATTTCTGACGGGCCATGGATCACCGGAATTCCGACGGTTTTTAGACGGCTTGATAAACTGACGGAATGCCAATGGTCCTACAAGCTGTCGGCTTTGACGACCGTCGAAATTCCGTCAGTTAATTGAGCAGTCTGAAAACCGTCGGAATTCTTTGATCCGACGGACTTCCGACGGTTTCCTGACGGAATTCTGACGGATTTGGAATTCTAACGAAATAGAACCGACGGAACAAATCCGTCAGAAATCCGTCGGAAAACCCCTGATTCCGACGGATTTCTGACGGATTTGTCCGTCAGAAACCGAGATGTTTTCTTGTAGTGTTTACTCACGACCACATGTATGTCCAAAGTCGAAATATATTTATACACTACAAGAAAACAACGAGAATCCTACGGAAATATCCGTCGGAAGTCTGTTGGAAAACGCATATTCCGATAGATTTCCGACGGATTTGTCTGTCGTTTCTATCTTGTCGGAAATGGTAATTCTGTCGGAAATCCGTCAAAAATTTCCGACAGATTTCCGACGGCTTTATTTCCGACGGAATTCCGACATCCTGCCGGAGTCCGGCGACACGTCGGAATTCTGTCGGAAATGTAACTGTCGGAAATCTGTCGGTTTTGTTTCCGACTGATTTCCGATGAGTTCCGATTACATGTAAACCGACGACTTTCCGACAGACTTCCGACGTATTTATTTCCGACAGGTTTCCGACGGTGTTATTTCCGACAGCTTTCCGACGGATCCATTTCCGACAGATTTCCAATGTATTAGTAGAAATTATTAAAAATTATAATAAATTAAATAATAATTAATTTAATATAAATTTAAAATTTAAAATTTGAATTATTTAAATTAAAATAAAATTAAAAGTAGAAATTAAAATAAAATTAAAAGTTATATTGTTTTACAAAAACGTTGAAAATAAAAATCTAAATGGTGGGCCCCCCCGGAAAATCCGGGTTGCGGCCCACGTACTCCATCATCCGTTGCATCATCTCCCTGTCCTTGTCCCGCTCGGCTCTCTCCTTCTCCCGCTCGGCTTCTAGGGCGGCTTGTGCTTCTCGTATCTGTTGGACCGTCGTCTTTAAACCTTCAATTTCGACATCCTTTTCCTGCATCTTGGCTCTCAGGTCGGATGTCTCGCTGTTGTAACAAGAAGACCCCGATGATCCTGCATCGTCGGGAAGACCATAAAGCCGCCATTTGCTCTGCGGAGCAACCTGCGGAACAAATTAAATTGTAAATGAAAAAGACATGAAAACTATTTTAAATTTTACATACCTTTAAGACGAATTCGTTGATGATGTCGTCCGGGGCTTGGGTGAGGGGAGGGGTTCCTTCCACGGATGGCTGAGACAGAATGTACTCCTCTTCCATTCTTTGGACGCTCTCCTGAATCTCCCGAGCTACCTGATCCTGGACGACACCATTCTTGTCGGTGTGTGTTGCTAGCAGAAGTTCCAAGTTGTTGGGATCCCGACCCAACTTCTTAGCCTGCAGTTGTTAGAAATTTATTTGATAATATAAATGTATAAAACAAAAAAAAAATTAAAAATCAAGACGTACATAAAAAACTTACCATATCCCTAGCCTTTGTCTTCTTGCTGGTAGCTCCAAGGTTGTGGGTGGAAGGTCCCTTGCCGTTGCGCTGGCTGTTCCGGTTGCTAGAGTGATATGTAGAGCTCTCCTTGGTAGCCTCTAGTTGCCAATAGGCGATGAACCCGTTCCACAAGTCCGGCTTCTCAACCATCTCCTTTGGCACCTCACCGTGTAGCCACTTATCCTTCCACTCGAACACCTTCTTCGAGTAGTGCAGTGCTGCATAAGAGTCGAATTCCCTCCTAACCAGAGCGGTCATGTGTGGGTCCCACCTAAATTTTTGCTACAAAAACAAAAATTAAATATAAATAATAATAATTTAAATGAAAGTAAAAATTGTGAAAACAGATGACTTACCGCAAATTGGCGAAACCACATTTCTTGATCCTCCAGTGGCATGGCGGTGTACGTCGCATAAGGACGGCTGAGCATAGAGTTTTCCATCTTGTTGAAGGATTTCGAAATCCCGCTGCGAGAATCACCAAACCTACGGGTTTGCGGCTGTTTTCTTGTAGTGATATTACTATATGCATCTTGGAAACATTTGTTTCGATTGAGTGTTTTATGAACACTTATTTATAGTTTGTAGGTTATACTTGTTAATTTATGATTGTGTTGCACTTAATGGAGGCTCACACGATATCAACATAACAAGCGTGACATGTGGTCCGGGTCATGGAATAAGGTTCACACACATATATATTAATCATCTATTTAATTTGTTTAACATTTTTAATACTATATTATCTTACTATCCGTTTGGATTACGATTAGTTCAAAAGAAGCATTGTTCATACTAAGTTTGTTGTGTTTGGGTCCGCTTGAATTTGTATCTGAATTGCAATTGCTTTGTATTTCTTAAAGCGGCATATTCTCTTTTAATCATCTTGAATAAGCATGTTATTTTTAGAAGACAAAAAAAATCAAATAAGAAAATCAAATTATATATAAGTCTTGTGTTTTGTCTTTTAAAAATATAGTATAGGAAGTTTGGGGAAAGGAGGAGTAACTGACACGGTACATAACGTGAATGTAAGACATTGCACCTTTAAAGGAACTCAGAATGGTGCAAGAATCAAAACTTGGGTTGTAAGTTCTATTTTTATTTTTATTTTGAAGGATTATACATAATTTATACAATATACAAGACAAAAACACAATATTTTCTAAATACTTGATGTTATCTAATTTTTTAGGGAGGAAGAGGGTTTGCCAAAAATATTTTATATAAAGATATTACACTGATAGATGTTTTTTTACCCATCAACATCGAACAATTGCAACGATATACCTGGCATAAATCAGAGGTAAACCTTTTGACTCTACAAAAAAAAATTAATATACGAAGTATGAAGTGATATGGCCTTAAAAAAACTGATATTCACAGAAAGAAAATACCTAATTCAATATATATAAGAATTATAAATTTATTAATTCATTGTTAAAAACTAACTAAACTGAAAGTAGTACTTCTCTTTCTAACTTTCAGCTAATAAAACAAATCTGGTCTCGTAAATCAAATTGATGTAAAGAAAACATGTATAAACTTTAATTTGAAATATTGTTACTAAGATGATCATGTCATTATTAACATGTATAAAAATATTTATGTTGGGAAATCTTGTAGACTAACGCCGTGAAAGTGAGCGACGTGACATTTAGCAGATTCAGAGGGACTGTTGCAGGTGATGTTGCAATAAACCTAGATTGTGACAAAGTAGGTTGTGATCACATTGTAATGGAACACATCAATATCACTTCTTCGTCTCCACGAAAGCATCTCACCGCCTATTGCCGATTTGCAAAAGTAATTAGTCACTTTGTCTCCATTGCCATCATGTGTGATTCTCATGCAGATTTTGAACCTCCTTCACAGTCTTTCCAACCTCCTGCACCGTATGCCAAACCGTCGACACCATTTTCTCAGCCTCCAGCCCCGCTTGCTCAACCTCCATCGTTCTTTCCGTTTCTCTATTAATTTGAGCTCTATTTACTATATTTCCTATATCAATGTTTTTTTTTTGCTAAACAACCATTGTTCTTTCTTATATCAATGTTGTGACGAGTAATGTCACTACTAATTTACAAAAGACATTTAACAAAAAAAAAAAAAAAATCAAAATCAAAAGAAGTTTGTTAACCCTCTTTGATTCATTTTTGTACTCATCTTATCATGTGTGATATGTGACCTTGGGTTCAATGTTCTTAACTTATCATAATCATACTTAGGGGTAAAATGTTGGATTCATAAAGAAATCATTAGAAAGAAACATGAAATAATAATCCACCTAAACTCTTTTCATCAGGAAAATTAGTTCAAATATGAAAAGTATAGAATTAAAAAAATGATAGGAGAATTACAAGAAATTTATCAGTTTTCACAACCAAAATAGAGTAAACTTTCAGAAAGTCTTACAGTAAACATAATTCGTTAAATTTTAGTTTAACGTAAAAATATTATGGTAGTACAAAAAAAAAAATAAGTACGTAGTGGGCCCATAAGCCCAATAGTCATTGAAAAGGTACATTTTTGGCAACGTAACACATTCATGCGAAACCCAAACTTCTTTGTATTATGTTGCTAGCTCCTTATTGTTTGGTGTTCTTGTTTTTCTCTTGTTTCTTCTGTGGAGTTGCCGATTCTCAAGGAAACATCAGAGTTTTCACTTCGATTTTGTTGTTTTCAGGACAAATTTGCTACATGGATTTGCTTTAAATCTTGTTGTGTTTGTTCTCGTTGGGAAAACCTCGGCGTAGACAATGAATGTTGCTAGTGAGCTTAAGGATTGGCTCTTGAATTGCCTTCTCTTGGTCTGTGATTAAAGATACGGTTACCCCGCTTAATCTATGTAGTTACGGGCAGAGCCGGATCTAGTTACGGGCAGAGCCGGATCTGAGAATATCGGGGCCCTATACAAAAAAAAAAATTTAATATCCAAATAAAATATTTTTTTGGGAAAAAATACAACTTTTTTAACAATAATACACATAATTTTTTTCTTTTTTTGTAAATTAAAATTATGAAAAATCTACCTTAAAATTTTAATGTTTCTATCATATAATTTATCTAAATGTTTACTTTTTCTATACAATAAATATATTTTCCATAAATTAATATATAAATTTTTTTTTAATAATTGGGGGCCCCTACAAGTTGGGGGCTCATTCAAATGTGTCATTTGCATGCGCCCAAATCCGGCTCTGGTTACGGGCTTGTAGGTGTTGTGTATTAAAATAACTGGAAGTTACATACTTTGAAGCCTAAGGATGTTCAGAAGAAGGTTCAACAAAGTGATGAAGAAGCTGACGGGAAGTTATGGAAGGGAGGAAAAGTGGAGGTGGTAATAATCAGTAAAACATCTATAACGATATTTTATTGATTTAGCGAGATATTAATTTATCGAGAGACTGATTGGGTTGAAAATTTAATTTATAACTAAAATTTTTATTAATTTAACGAGATATTAATTTATCGAGTATTAATTTATAAAGTAGTTAATATACACCATTTAGTAATAATAACTATTTTTATATGATAAGTAAAAAGTAAAATGTCTTGTGGATGATCGATTCATGTTATGGAAATAAATTTGGTGAAAATATAAGAAATGGAATATATGTTAATTGTTTTGATCAAAATATTTGATTATGATTGATAACTCGCATATATATCTTTGAATTCTATATGATCGACATATCAATCTGTATTCCTTGTTTTAATTTTATCCGGTTTATGGCTATCCCGAAGAAGGATAACGCCTGATGAGTTAGCCAAACATGCACTAACAATGTTTTTAATGTTTAATTAATGAGAAAAAGTACTGTTGATCAAAAAAAAAAATAGTTGTCACTAAATCACGTTGAGAATTCAGTTTATGAAATATTGGTCGTTTAGAATTGTAGTTTGTATATCATGAATTGGTCCAACATTGACCATCATACTATATATGAAGATTCATGTTGGAGATCTTATTTAACATTTTGAGAAAAGTCTCTAAGTTGTATAATTCTCTTTAAATAAATTTCTTAATGTTATTTAGATAATATCTTTTGGACAAGACTAGATCGATAACTTCAAATCGTCGATATCTTGGTCGTTTTGTTCACGTAATCTGCTTTTGCCGATCTACAAGTTGACCCCGTTACCTTGGAAATTTATGCTACGTTGACGTTTTAAAATTTTTAACAATTTTTATCAGTGTTTTTTTTGGGGTCAACTATCATTCCCTTTTTTAAAAGGGTTTATACTTCTTTTTTTCACCGATCGGTTTGTATTGCATTTTTAAAAAAAGGTTTACTTATTCCCCTCGTTTTTTTCAATAATTTAATAATTTTCAATATTCTATAGTATGTTGTTCAATGTTCATGGTCATTAATAAGGCAGCTGAATTTAATCAAGTCACGACAAAAAAAAAAGAATTTAATCAAGTCATTCTTTACGTGTGATTAACATAATGATTCTGATTTCTGTTGGTGTCGCTAGCTCTTTTTGGACATCTTCCAGATGAATCAATAGTAATTTTTTACTGAGGAAATGTGATGTGTTTTTTTTTCCACAACAAGACATGTGATATCTATATTAATATATACAATATATTTTCTTAATTATATATGAACTCATTAAAGCTTATTAGAATTATTTTTTAAAAAGATTCGCATAAGGAAAAAGAAATTAAATAATACATGTTGCTTTTTGACGTCGTCAAAACCACTGAATAAAGTAATTTTATTGGCGGACTATAAACAAATTATTTCATTGTATATTTGTTATTTTATATTGCCGACCATCCATAATGATTACTCTTAAAATGTTAATTCTTATGTTAATGAGACCACTGCTTGTCGTTTATTTAAACAAGGACTAAAAATTTATAATCTAACGTTTTAGTCATATTAGTTTGTCTCTGTATATCTATGTTTCATCTCATACGTTATGGTAATCTAATTACGGTCTAGTCCAGTCCAACTAAAATATATTAGGGAATTGGAAAATGTATCAACTATATAATTAAGTGGATTTTTTCTCAAAAAAAAATTAGACGATTCTTGAATATCTAGTAGGAGGTTGGTGTCTGTGAAAGGCACACACTTTACTCTAACAAAACAACAAAAAAAACAAAAAAAGGCGCACACTTGGGCAAGTGCATATCAAACGAAATTAATGGAGAATTGCTCTAATTGTATTGAATCTAGGAGTATTCATTACTTAACAATAATAAATAGGGTTAATTTCGTGACTAACCAAAAAAAAATATAGTGGCATGGGACAAAGTGTGCTTACCTAAAAGTTAAGGAGGTTTGGGTATCCGTAAAGCGACGGAAATCAACAAAGCTTTGATAGCAAAAGTCGGATGGAGGGTCCTTACTGATCGGACGAGTTTATGGGCTATGGTGATTCGTGGTAAATATCGAGTGGGGGACCTTCGTGATCAGTCATGGCTCATAGCTAAGGGACATTGGTCCTCAACTTGGCGTAGTGTGGGGATTGGATTAAGAGAAGTGGTTAAAAGAGGGTATCGTTGGGTGATCGGTGACGGACGTAATATAAATTTCTGGACTGATATATGGTTGGGAAAAGAGTCGCTGGTTAACCGGAGTATGGGTTTGATACCGAATACTATGAGGCACTTGAAAGCTAGAGAGATGTGGGTAGAGGGAGTGGGATGGGATATGTCTAGAATCCTACCTTATGTTACCGAGGAGACGAGACTTGAGCTTGCAACGGTAGTTATTGATACAATTACTAGTGCTAGAGATCGGCTAGCTTGGAGTGAAACGGTAGATGGTAGATTCTCCGTTCGATCAGCGTATTCAATGCTTACGAGAGATGAGAGATTGGGACAAAATATGACGTCGTTTTTTCAACGTGTATGGCAAGCAAAAGTCCTGGAAAGGACTCGGGTTTTCTTATGGTTAATAAGTAATCAAGCCATTATGACGAATGAGGAGAGATTTCGAAGACACATTGCGGACACAAATGTATGCCAGGTGTGCAAAGGAGGCATCAAATCGATCACTCACATCCTCCGTGATTGTCCAGCTATGTTGGGTATATGGACCCGACTAGTGCCGTCGAGGAAATATCAATTATTTTTCTCGCAAACAATTTTGGAATTGATTTTTGCTAACCTAAAGGGTGGCGTGTGGTGATGTATTATGGTCCACTCTGTTTTCAGGAGCGATCTGGTGGGCATGGAAGTGGCGGTGTAGTAATGTATTTGGTGAAACGAGATTATGGAAGGATAGACTACGATTTATCAAGGAGTGGGCGAAGGATATAACTAAGGTTTTTTCGAGTGATAACGGGTCAATCGAAACGGTAGGGAGTATTGAAAGAGAGATTGGTTGGGAGCCACCTCCGCTGGAGTGGACCAAGTTGAATACTGATGGTGCCTCCCGTGGGAATCCAGGTCTTGCTACAGCCGGGGGTGTAATATGCAATAGTGAAGGAGATTGGTGTGGAGGATTTGCAATTAACTTAGGTAGATGCTCGGCTCTGCTTGCTGAACTTTGGGGGGTCTACTATGGTCTATATCTAGCTTGGGAGAAGCGGGTCCGAAGGTTGATTTTGGAGGTTGATTCTCAGGTTGTGGTTGGTTTTCTTACGTCAGGGATTTGTGATTCACACCCCCTGTCTTTCCTAGTACGGTTGTGCTATGGCTTCTTATCGAAGGACTGGATAGTCCGAGTGGTTCACGTGCATAGAGAGGCTAATTGTCTTGCCGACGGATTAGCTAACTATTCTTTTTCTTTACCGTCAGGTTTTCATGCTTTGTATTCAATTCCGAATGTTGTAGACATGTTGTTGCAAGAGGATGCTCAAGGGCGCACTCGAACACGGCGTTTTCGATTGTAGACTTTTGAATTTTTTAATAATAAAACTGAGGGATTTCCCTCAGCTCAATTCCAAAAAAAAAAAATAATAATATAAACTTAATAACTAACAAAAATCCCTAAATCCAATGACTATGATTTTGCCACATAGGGGAGTTTTGGTTAGTTACTAAATTTATACTTTTTCTTTGGTTATATTTGCCAATTTCCCTTAAAATTAATACTTAACCCGAGATTTAAAATATGTCATATTCTTCCACTTAATAATAAAAGTAGATAGTGTGTTTTTTTTTTAATCATTTTAAAGTTGAACCATATGATTTCCATAATCGTATAGTACAAACTAAGGCTGGGCCCTGATACCCGTTATCCGTTCTTTTTTACTACCCGCTTCGTACCCGTCTCGAAAAAAGGGTATCCGTCATCTTCGAGTTGGGTAAAAATTATAATCTAATTATCCGCTGGTAAGGGTCGGGTATCGGGTATTAATTTTTTTTTAATTACCCGTCGTATTACTTACCCAACCTGTTATACTAGTATCATAAATCACTTTTATTTGATGGATTTAATTACAAAGTAAGTTATACTGTATATAATGCTATAGCATTTGAGTTAAAAACTTCTTTTTTGATAATAAATTTTAAAACATGAGCATATTTCTTTGCAATATAAAATTTTATGTCAGTGAATTGTTACTAATAATTTTGAAGATAATATTACAAGTTTTAAATTTTGAAATTTATAATATTATATTTTTTTTAAAACTATATGTTGTTGTATATTAGCGAAATTTGGTTTTACTGTAATGACTATTCATCTTTTGGTATATAAATTTCTTAATATAATAGTTTATAAAATAAAGTATATTGGAATTATTGGGTAAAGGTAAAGGGTCGGGTACCCGACGGGTCAAATTTATTGTATCGATTTTTTACAAGATACCCGTTTAACAAGGTACGAGGCTTTTTTCAAATTTCCGTTAGGATCGGATCAAATACCGGATATTTCAAAATCTCATGGTACCCGACTTATGCCCAGCCCTAATACAAACTATCCTAAATGGAACCTGTATTACGATTTTGCCTTTATTTTATTTGTTGTCTATTTAAATTAACACAGAGGACTAATGATGTTCTGGACTTTCCTCTTCTGTTCTTATTATTTATTTTCATTCATGTTTTCAAATCCCTTTCTTGGTCAGGTTATTATTTGATTTTAACTTTTATCTACTTATTGGAGGGAAATCAAAAATAAAGTTCAAACTATAACAGTTTATTTTTAAAATCTGTTAACATTTGAGGAAATGTATCATATCAAACTTTTCGTGGTGAAATTTATCTAAATTTAACACATCGATTTTTTAAAAATTGATGTTAGACGGAAAATCAATTCTTATCACAATTTCATTAACTACGACAGTTAATGGTCTCTATTTATTCAAAGTAAAAAAAACTCTTAATTACGTTAAATAAACAAAAACCATTACCATAAAACGAATTTTATCGGGTTTAATTCTTGTTCTCAATACTACATTGGACTTGCCTTCATATTCGCCAGTGTTGCTGTTATTGTGAGCTCGGTTTTGACAGGTTCATCTCGTGTTTCCTTGTCCTTTGGTGCATTTGGTATCTACTTGTTTGATAAATTGTTTGTTGGTCTAGTTATGCGGCTAGTCTCAAAGCTTAGGAATCTCTATTATCTAATTTTTAATGTCGATTTCTTAGAATTTGGCCTTGTCTTGTCTCCTTTTCTCTAAGGCTTAGTTTCAATTCAATATTTTAAAAACGCATTTCACTCTTGTATTCCAACAATGTATTCCTCTTTGGTTTCATGAAATCCACCCAGATGACATTAAAAAAAAAACAAATTTTATCATAGTCTCATTAACTATTGTTTTGTATCAGTACACCGATTACTCTGCTAAATAATTGATTGCATGATGTCAAGAAGAAATGAGCCAACTACAAAAAATGTACATTTCATCTAGAAATTTAATTTTTAGTTGAGGTAATGTTTGTTTATGTTTTATTTTGTCTGTTAGTGTGGGTTTCTTAATTTGTTAGCAAACTATTGATGTTGAAGTGTTAGTTTAGTCAACCAAATTTTATTGTTTACCACTGATAATTTAGATCATTTATACAATTAATTATTTTATTTCAACTTAAATTCCAGGGTTGATTACATTTTAATGCATAAGTTAAATCATTTGGTACAGAATAACAATATGAATAGTTACATTCTATGTAAGATAGGAGGAAAAACCAAACAAGAGTCTATAGTTAACATTGTCATTCTTATCAAGTTGACCCTTTCTTCAAATTAATATTTTTTTTATTAGTAGTGGCAAAAGATTCTAATAACAGTTCCCTAATCATTTTGTGGTGACTATATTTTTTTTATAAACAAAGTTTTTTGAACTTTTGACTAATAATAATGGGTTAATTTGTAAAAACAGAATAAAAAAAAGAAAAAACTAAAGTAATTAACTTAGTGAAAGCACCTTGGCCCAGTGGTCAAGGATTTAAAAGGTTTCTACACCAGGTCTTGGGGTTCGAATCTCAGATAAAACAATTTCATACAGATTAATGGAGAACACTTTTCAGAAGCTTCAAAGTCGTCCAGAAAGACCATGTCCATCGTTGGGGATGTCGTACATGCAGAGCCATTGGTCGGGGAGAGTCTATCCATATGGAAGATGTCGTATATGCAGAGCCGTTTATCGGGGAGAGTTTGTCCATCATGGAAGATGTCATACATGGAGAGTTGATGCATCATGGAACCCTATGTAGAAGCTGTTCACCCTAATTGCAAAAACAACATGCAGTGGAGTATCATCAAAATAGGATTAATTCAAATTGATCAAATTAGTCTAACGATGATTGTTATCTCTATATAATAATTTCATACGATTAAAAAAAAAGTAATTAACTTATGGTCATTAGATTTAGGATTTTTTGTTAGTTATTTAGTTGTAAATTTTTTTTTTTTGTTATTCCACAAATTAACTCAATAATTATTTGAATCGAAAACCATAACAAATGTAAATAAGTTTTTTTTCTGCAAATTTTTGAACATGATTGTTATATCACTAATTAGTGCAAGTTGATGGATTTTATGAATGAAACATAACCAATCCATCAAAATTTTCGATATAAATACAAAAATCCGCCAAATAATAGTGAATTCACCTAACTAAAAAAAACAAACTAGTGAATCGCACTAGTGGGCCTAGAATTTGTCTTTTCTCCACTTCTCGATTCCCATTAACAATCCCGAAAAGGCATTACGTAATAATTTTATTTTGCGTTATAAATGTAATAGTAGTACAAAAAGTTATACAAATTTTCCAAGACTCAAAGACTATGTGCAATGGAGGAATTTAGATGGAAATGCTCAATTGAGTATCTTTGCTATATGAATATTAATATTCTTAATATGATTTAGTTATCTAATTAAAACTAAATTTTAAAAAACAATTATGTTGGGATATCAATCCAAATCTCACATCTGAAGATTAGACAAGATTGGTCTAATCTATAAATAAAGTCCAACCAAATTAGTATAAAGTCTTTTGGGAAGGAGCCCAAAGATAAATCCGTGTGAGCTTTGCCACTTGGGCCTAAAGCGGATAATATTATACTTATTTAGGAAGTTGGACATAGGCTTAAAAAGCCTTTCAACATGGTATGAGCGGTTACGGTTCTGCAACGATATGAAGTGGGTATGGGCTATCTATGATGTGGGAGCAGACTCCTCATAAGGTGACCTCGCGAATAAGAAGGTACAAGACGGTGCCAAGATTTCGCTAGAGGGGAGAACATGAGTCATGTGGTCCTTTGTTTGAAAGAGAGAATGTTGGAATATCAATCAAAGTCCCACATCTGAAGATTAGACAAGATTAGTCTAATATATAAGTAAAGTTCAACCAAATTAGTATGAGACTTTTTGTGAAAGAGCCCAAAAATAAATCTATGCGGGTTTTGCCACTTGAGCCTAAAACATACCATATCATATTAATTTGGGAAGTTGGACATGGGCTTAAAAACCTTTCAACAAATTAAACTATTTATATAACAACACATGTCAAATGAAGCTCTTGAAGAGTTTCTACAATCTAAAAGTATAGCCTTTTCTCTTTTTCGCTTTTTCTTTTGTCTAATTTGATTAATCTTTTAACCTAAAAACTCATCTAAATCCTTCCATCCATCATGCTCTAAATGTTTTTTTTATTAATTAGTGAATAAAAACAGTGTGATTTTTATTGGTGCATACCCACCACGAGTATGGTGAACGTGTCGTTAAATGCAGCCGTCGGACTTGACAAAGCAAAATGCTACCTGAGCTAAATAATAATTATGGTAATAATATCCACTAATAATATTTTAACTATGATGCAATAAATATCACTTTAGTTGATACATTATCAAATTATGCGTTTGTCTCTTGATTTATTAAAATAACTGAATGACCTATGGTTTAACAATTTTAATGGTTTCTATACCAGGAACGAAATTGTCAGTTTTTATTTCCCTAAATATTTTAACTAATATTTATACTTTGACTAAAATAAAAAAATTAATGAAATTTGGAAGAATTAAATAACGGTTTTTGTTTTATTTTAAAAACATTTTATAAAATAAAACGGGAGTTTATATTTTACTCCAAATGACTTCATTTTATCATTGTTTTTTGTCAACATTATGATATACATAGTGAAAACTAATTTTGGTGGAATAAAATCTAGACGAATATTTTTATAAAAAAAATCTAGAGGAATAATAATATTTTATATATTGGGGTCACAGTTGTAATGTGAAGCAGAGAATCGATTCTCATATATATTATCCGAAATTGTTTTATTTCATTTTTTAAAGATTTTTGTTTGATTCTGCGATATTATGGAATCACACTCTGCCAATTTGACCCTTCTCCTTCTCTTTGTCTATCCAATCAAAAACAGATCAACGAAGAAGAAAACTCGCAGACGAAAACTTTCTCGGGAAAATTCCAGAAACTGCTAGAAAAAATGTGCGAGCCAGACGAAAACACCGCTAGAAACGGCGTGAATCCTCCGACGTCGAGATCAAGGGAGCTTCTGATGGATGTAGACGACTTGGATCTCGACGGTTCATGGCCACTAGATCAAATCCCTTACTTATCTTCATCGAATCGGATGATTTCTCCAGTTTTTGTTTCGTCTTCCTCTGAACAACCTTGCTCGCCTCTTTGGGCTTTCTCCGACGGTGGTGGAACCGGTTTACACGGTAACGTCGGTGGTGACGATGAGAAAATCAGCTCCGTCTCCGGTGTTTCTTCTTTCCGTCTCGCCGATTATCCTCTTTTTCTCCCTTGTTAGTCTCGCCGAACTTTAAGCTTTTTCCTCTTTTCCGATTTGACTATATTTTGAATTTTCGTCTTGATCGTAGACTCGATTTTGAATTTTGTTATCCATATGGAATGGATTAAGCTGATGCTTACGGATTGAACAGAGATTTTGAGAGACCTTTGTTTGTTGATTGATTGATTTCGCGTTTGACTTTGTTTTTCTCTGTTCACTTGATTAATTTAGGTCTTTCTCTGCAAATTCTGATTTAGGTCTTTGAAAATTCTCGTGGATTTAGAGATTTTGGGTTCCATTTTTGGTAAAATGATGAAATTGCCAAAAATAGATAGTTCTTCGAATTTAGTATGCAAGAATTTGTATATGTATCTGAAGGTGTAAACTCTCTTGAATTTGCAGGCTCTTCTTCTCCATCAGTGGCTGAGAACGCAACAGAGAAGCATAATAGTTTCCAGTTTCCTTCTCCCTTGATGAGCCTAGTGCCGCCAGAGAATGTAGACAACTACTGTGTGATCAAAGAGAGGATGACTCAGGCGCTTCGATATTTCAAAGAATCAACCGAACAACACGTTTTGGCTCAGGTCTGGGCTCCTGTGAGAAAGAATGGTCGTAATTTGCTGACGACTTTGGGTCAACCTTTTGTTCTTAATCGTAATGGTAATGGGCTTAATCAATACAGGATGATCTCTCTCACATATATGTTTTCTGTGGATAGTGAAAGTGACGTTGAGCTCGGGCTTCCGGGTCGAGTTTTCCGTCAGAAATTGCCTGAATGGACTCCAAATGTTCAGTACTATTCCAGCAAAGAGTTTTCGAGGCTTGACCACGCCTTGCACTATAACGTGCGCGGTACGCTGGCCTTGCCTGTCTTTAATCCCTCTGGTCAGTCCTGCATAGGTGTTGTGGAACTTATAATGACCTCAGAGAAGATTCACTATGCACCTGAAGTTGACAGAGTTTGCAAAGCCCTTGAGGTTTGGCTCTCTTTCCCACTCCACCCTTGCTCTGTTTATTCTCTATCTGAAATGATATCAACAATTTGTGTAAATGGACTAGACTTCTTGCCTCACTAGTAATATCGAGAAATAACTTTTGATGAAAAGCCATTGCTCTCCAAAGCATGGTTTATTCTTTGATAATAACAACATGTTTGTATCAGTGTCTTGCTGGCTTGTCTCTTAGTTATAGCTTCTTTAGTATCTGTCATTATGGTGTATCCAGATAGTTCTTTGTTTTCGTATAGAGCACTATACTCCTAATTGCTCATTAATGATATCAAGATTTGGTAATTTTGGCAGGCTGTAAATCTGAAAAGCTCGGAAATACTTGATCACCAAACAACTCAGGTTAGCCACAAGTAACATTTGTTTCTGCGATGGGTATTGGGAACCATTTAGGCACTGGGTTCTCACAGTTTTAACTTAACTTGGTATTTGCAGATATGCAATGAGAGTCGTCAAAACGCGCTTGCTGAGATTCTGGAAGTGCTGACAAATGTATGTGAGACTCATAACTTGCCTCTGGCTCAGACTTGGGTTCCATGCCAGCACGGGAGCGTTTTAGCCAATGGTGGCGGTCTAAAGAAAAACTGCACCAGCTTTGACGGTAGCTGCATGGGACAAGTCTGCATGTCCACAACCGACATGGCCTGCTATGTTGTGGATGCTCATGTCTGGGGCTTTAGAGATGCCTGCCTTGAACACCATCTCCAGAAAGGACAGGGAGTCGCTGGACGAGCTTTTCTCAACGGTGGCTCGTGTTTCTGCAGAGACATCACCAAGTTCTGCAAAACGCAGTACCCGCTGGTCCATTATGCCCTCATGTTCAAGTTAACCACTTGTTTTGCAATCTCGCTCCAGAGCTCTTTCACGGGTGACGATAGTTACATTCTTGAATTCTTTCTTCCTTCGAGTATAACAGACCACCAAGAGCAAGATACACTGTTGGGTTCTCTTTTGGTGACAATGAAAGAACATTTTCAGAGTCTGAGGGTTGCTTCTGGGGTCGACTTTGGTGAAGATGACGACAAGTTGTCTTTCGAGATCATCCAAGCATTACCGGACAAGAAAATCCATTCAGAAATCGAATCCATTACAGTTCCGTTTTCTGGTTTCAAATCAAATATGAATGAGACGCCGTCGATTCCTCAGCCTGTGGTTCAGTCTTCTGATCCAGTAAACGAGAAAATCAACGCGGCCACTGTTAATGGTGTGGTTAAGGAAAAGAAGAAAACAGAGAAAAAGCGCGGGAAGACGGAGAAAACGATCAGTCTAGATGTACTTCAACAGTATTTCACCGGAAGTCTCAAAGATGCTGCAAAGAGCCTAGGAGGTAATTTATATCTTTGTTACCGCTTCATATTTTGGTTAGTTGCTGGCTAGACGTCTTTTAACTGAAGATCTATATCGTTCTTGTCTCAGTTTGCCCGACGACAATGAAGCGAATTTGCAGACAACACGGAATCTCGCGGTGGCCATCGAGGAAGATCAAGAAAGTAAATCGTTCAATCACTAAGCTGAAACGAGTCATCGAATCTGTTCAAGGCACTGATGGAGGCCTCGACCTGACTTCCATGGCCGTTAGTTCCATCCCTTGGACACACGGTCAAACAGCAGCACAGCCACTAAACTCACCCAGCGGTTCAAAACCTCCCGAACTACCAAACACCAACAACTCACCTAACCACTGGTCAAGTGATCACAGTCCTCAAGAGCCAAATGATTCGCCTGAGTTACCAAGCAACGGTCACAAGCTGTCACGAACGGTAGATGAGAGCGCTGCTGGGACCCCAACCTCTCACGGCTCATGTGATGGTAACCAATTAGATGAAACGAAATTCCAGAACCAAGATTCGCTTTTCACGGTTGGTGGGTCACCACCCGGACTCCTTTTTCCACCTTATCCTAGAGACCATGATGTATCTGCCGCATCATTTTCATTGCCGAACAGACTTCTCGGTAATATAGACCATTTCCGAGGAATGCCTATCAAAGACGCAGGAAGTTCAAAAGATCTGAGAAATCTCTGCTCTTCTGCCGCATTCGAAGATAGGTTTCCGGACTCAAACTGGATGAACAATGATAATAACAGCAACAACCTATACGCTCCTCCAAAAGAAGAGGCCGTTGCAAATATTACACGCGAACCATCAAGCTCCGAAATTAGAACAGTAACAATCAAAGCAAGTTACAAAGAAGACATTATACGGTTCAGGATATCCTCCGGTTCGGGTATAATGGAACTGAAAGACGAAGTGGCGAAAAGGCTGAAAGTTGACGCGGGTACGTTCGATATCAAGTATCTTGACGATGATAACGAATGGGTTTTGATAGCTTGTGATGCTGATCTACAAGAATGTCTTGAGATCCCTAGATCTTCCCGTACCAATATAGTACGGCTCCTGGTTCACGATGTAACAACGAACCTCGGGAGCTCCTGCGAGAGCACGGGAGAATTGTGACTGAGGTAAATTCATTCAGACTCTTTTGTAAATAAGATTTTTTGAAATTTTTTTACTGTTTAGAGTTTGTTTTGATTGTTCTTGGGTTAAGAAGCAAGAATGTGTTTTGGGGACAAAGGTGTAAGAAAATATACTGTATTTGTTTGTAAGTTGTAACTGTAAGAGGAAGAGTGAGGTTAGAAATAAGCTTTAGTTGTAACTTGTAAGCTAACTCCTTGTTTATTTCTTTTTAATTTAAAATCGAAACAAGACAATAATAACACAACACAATTTTCTTTGGATAGTTAAGGCTATCTCCTTTTGGCTTTTCTATTGATTTAAATAGCAAACAACAAACGTTAGACCAAGGTCCACAATAAATAGACTTAACTATAAACCAAGAATACAAAAGGCTTGGCCCAAGGGAAAGATTTTTAATACGCAAAAACGCAGCTTGGGAAGTGAGGAGTTTGCGTGCGACACAAGTTTTTTATCATTCTTGTTTATAAAAATTTAATTACAACCTTGTAAGAAAAAAATGTTCAAAAGATTTGATTCTTCTTCTAATTCTGGACTTGCTATTGAACTCAAGTTTCGAGCTTCTTTTCTCCTTGAAAGTTGAGAACAATCTAAGTCAACAAGTTGTAAGTAATCTATATGATGTACTATAGTAAGTTTTTCTCCAACGATTGTGATATATAAGGACTAATAGAAAAAGTTTTAATTATTGGTCAGTGAAAGGAGCCTGTTCTAGAGTCAGACAAAGAGATGTAGCGACCGTTCTAGAGTCAGTCATGCTTCTGCCTCTTTTTGCAAACCTTTAGAAAAAGAAATCCTTAAACCTAACGGAGTTTTGGTTTTCGATGACATTCCTCTCTTTTAGAAACCAAAGAGTCCTATTTCCAGAATGATAACACAAACTAATTAATCATATTCACAATCAACAAGGGATTAGATAAACATATTATTCAAAGACAAATACTAATATTCTGTAGCTAGTTTGACCAAAATGAAATTACATGTTCATAAACTGACTGTTATCCATAACTAATTAACTCCTTAACTCTTGTTACTCTCCTTTTGCCTCCGCTTCCTTCCTTCTCATTTCTCTAACTGTAGAATCTACATATCAATATGTACATGTATAAGGGAAGATTTTACTTTCTAGTAGACCCAACTTTAGCAAACCGTATAAAAGAAGAATGACCTTTTTCGTTAAACAAAAGATAAACTCAAACTTTCCATTGACCTAACCAAAATGTATATGGGCATGCAGAGGATTTCCCTGAGGAAGAAAATCAAGACCTAACTCAGGACATAGAGTTAAAGTAGAGGATCAAAACGACTTTGTTGGAGCGCGTGTCGATAGGTTTATGGTATATAATGATGGAATTATTTGAGATTTGAAGGATCCCGATCATCGACCCGTTGTAACTTATCTCGATGGAACCTTTTGTAAGAACACTACAAGAAAACAGCGAGAATCCTACGGAAATATCCGTCGGAAGTCTGTCGGAAAACGTATATTCCGACAGATTTCCGACGGATTTGTCTGTCGTTTCTATCTTGTCGGAAATGGTAATTCTGTCGGAAATTCGTCAAAAATTTCCGACAGATTTCCGACGGCTTTATTTCCGACGGAATTCCGACATCCTGCCGGAGTCCGGCGACACGTCGGAATTCCGTCGGAAATGTAACTGTCGGAAATCTGTCGGTTTTGTTTAGGACTAATTTCCGACGAGTTCCGATTACATGTAAACCGACGACTTTCCGACAGACTTCCGACGTATTTATTTCCGACAGATTTCCGACGGTTTTATTTCCGACAGCTTTCCGACGGATCCATTTCCGACAGATTTCCGACGTATTCGTAGAAATTATTAAAAATTATAATAAATTAAATAATAATTAATTTAATATAAATTTAAAATTTAAAATTTGAATTATTTAAATTAAAATAAAATTAAAAGTAGAAATTAAAATAAAATTAAAAGTAGAAATAAAAAGTAATATTGTTTTACAAAAACGTTGAAAATAAAAATCTAAATGGTGAGCCCCCGCGGAAAATCCGGGTTGCGGCCCAAGTACTCCATCATCCGTTGCATCATCTCCCTCTCCTTGTCCCGCTCGGCTCTATCCTTCTCCCGCTCGGCTTCTAGGGCGGCTTGTGCATCTCGTATCTGTTGGACCATCGTCTTCAAACCTTCAATTTCGACGTCCTTTTCCTGCATCTTGGCTCTCGGGTCGGATGTCTCGCTGTAGTAACAAGAAGACCCCGATGATCCTGCATCATCGGGAAGACCATAAAGCCGCCCTTTGCTCTGCGGAGCAACCTGCGGAACAAATTAAATTGTAAATGAAAAAGACATGAAAACTATTTTAAATTTTACATACCTTTAAGACGCATTCGTTGATGATGTCGTCCGGGGCTTGGGTGAGGGGAGGGGTTCCTTCCACGGATGGCTGAGACAGAATGTACTCCTCTTCCATTCTTTGGACGCTCTCCTGAATCTCCCGAGCTACCTGATCCTGGACGACACCATTCTTGTCGGTGTGTGTTGCTAGCAGAAGTTCCAAGTTGTTGGGATCCCGACCCAACTTCTTAGCATGGAGTTGTTAGATATTTATTTGATAATATAAATGTATGAAACAAAAAAAAAATTAAAAATCAAGACGTACATAAACAACTTACCATATCCCTAGCCTTTGTCTTCTTGCTGGTAGCTCCAAGGTTGTGGGTGGAAGGTCCCTTGCCGTTGCGCTGGCTGTTCCGGTTGCTAGAGTGATATGTAGAGCTCTCCTTGGTAGCCTCTAGTTGCCAATAGGCGATGAACCCGTTCCACAAGTCCGGCTTCTCAACCATCTCCTTTGGCACCTCACCGTGTAGCCACTTATCCTTCCACTCGAACACCTTCTTCGAGTAGTGCAGTGCTGCATAAGAGTCGAATTCCCGCCTGACCAGAGCGGTCATGTGTGGGTCCCACCTAAATTCTTGCTGCAAAAAGAAAAATTAAATATAAATAATATTAATTTAAATGAAAGTAAAAATTGTGAAAACAGATGACTTACTGCAAATTGGCGAAACCACATTTCTTGATCCTCCAGTGGCATGGCGGTGTACGTCGCATAAGGACGGCTGAGCATAGAGTTTTCCATCTTGTTGAGGGACTTCGAAATCCCGCTGCGAGAATCACCAAACCTACGGGAAAAAATATAACATTAGTCGCAATTAAATTAAATTTGTTAAAAAAAAAACAGAAATGGAACAAAAAACTTACCATCTGTCTCTACCGAGCTGGTCTGGATGGAGCCTAGTCAACCTCTCTCGTCCAGGAAGACCCATGAAGTCCTCGACGCTAATCTGCGACGGTGCTGTGGTGGCTGCTGGTGTCACCGGCGTCTCTAGAGGTGTAGACGACGGTGTAGGTGTAGACGTCGAAGTCGAACGAGATCTACTCACACGACGACGACGTGGTTGGCCGCTACCAGATGCAGTGGCGAAACCACCGTAATCCCTAGATTTATATGATAATATATTTTAAATATATGAAAAATCTATTTTTTGCAAATAATGCAAAAATTATAAAGAAATTCTAAAGTTATAAAGTTTTTAAAAGTTTTAGTAAAATTGTTAAAAAAACCTTATCAAACTATTTAAATACCGTGTAAAACTGTTTATAAGGTTTTTTGTAAAGTTTTATAATTATAAAAATTATAAAAATTTCGAAATTGGTTAAATATATAATTATAAAAATATAATGGTTTAAAAAAAATTTCTTTAAATTTCTAAAATTTAAAATTAATCCTTAAAATTGTTTAAAAATTAGTATAAAATGCTAACATTTTTTTCCAAACTAACCAATTCACAAACAAATTTCCCTAAATTCACAAACTAATTCAAAAATTCAACAAATTAATTCACAAACTAATTCACAAATATAATTTACCATTGTTTTTAAATTTCCCTACATTCACAAACTAATTCACAAACTAATTTACCATTGTTTTTAAAAACATTTCATAAATTTTCAAATTCCTAATTCACAAATTCCAAATTAACAAAGTCCAAATTCCTAATTCACAAATTCACAATTTCATAATTCATAAATTTCCAAATTCCAAATTCACAAATTCCAAATTCCTAATTAACAAAGTCCAAATTCCTAATTCACAATTTCATAGTTCATAAATTTCCAAATTCTAAATTCACAAATTCCTAATTCCTAATTCACAAATTCTAAATTCCTAATTCACAAATTCACAAATTCACAAATTCCTAATTCACAAATTCACAAACTAATTAACTTACAAATGAGAAGGAAGATCCGCCATTTGTATTCCGGCGAAGAGGAGGACGCGGCGGCGGAGGTGGTGAAATCCGGCGGTGAAATCCGAAGGTCGGGGCGGCGGATTTCCGGGGAGAAGAAGAAGAGACGAAATCCGGTGGATTTCCGGCGAAGAAGAGAAGAAGAAACGGCGAAATCGGAAAAACGGCGAAGAAGAGAAGAAGAAACGGCGAGGGCGGCGGATTTTCCAGAGAAGAAGAAACGGCGAAGAGAAGAAGAAGAAGAGAAAAAGGTCGGGTAAAAACCCAGATTTTCCGACGGATTTAAAGCTGTCGGAAATCGAAATAAATTAAATGGGCCGCGTGTTTTGGACCGACTGATTTCGCGGTGTTTATTTTTTATTTCGCGGGTAAAAATTGGCAAATCCGTCGGAAATCTGTCGGAAAAATGTATATTTTTCCGACAGATTTCCGACAGATTTGTGGTTTTAGGGTATGAGAAATTTAAAAAATGTTTTTTTGTTGGTTTAGGGTTAAGGAATTGAAGAAATTTAAGAAATGTTTATTAAATTTAAGAAATGTTTTTTTTGGAAATTAATGAATTAGCATTTCGGAAAAAATTGGTAATTTTTAAACAATATTTAGCATTGTTAACATTTTTTTCCAAAATGCTTATTTTGGAAAAATTGTTAGCATTTTGTACATATTTTTACCTGAAATCTCCAATTCCGTCGGAAATCTGTCGGAAAAATATCCGACAGATTTCCGACAGATTTGGGGTTTTAAGCTTGTTTATGATCCGTTTTCGTAGTTACAAGTTAATAGCATGGTTGAAGCAATATTTGGAAGATAAAATACTTGATAATGGTCATTGTTACTTTCAAATTCTAAACATTTAGTATTTTTCGTAAACATCTATTGTTTTGTATATGTAACTGTATGAAACGCTTTTGGTTGAAACATGACAAAATCGCAAAATATGTTCTGTATAACATCGAGAAGGTTATTTACTCAATTATCTTTCACTTTAGTTGTCAGAATTGTATGCCGAGACTTTGTCTTCTCGAAATTCAGGAATTTGACCTCAAAACCCTAAATATGTCGGAAATCTGTCGGAAAAATAGATTTAAGGGTAACACGTGTCGTCTTTTAAGGTTAGCATGATATGAATATTGCGTCGGAAATCTGTCGGAAAAATATATATATTTCCGACAGATTTCCGACGCATGCTTTAAAAGAATATATACACAGATGAATTTTTTATAAGAATTATATAAATATCAGTTTCTGTCGGAAAGCTGTCGGAAATATATATATATTTCCGACAGATTTCCGACGGAACATTATTTTAAAAAAAAAAAAATAGAAAAATGTAAATTATCTGAAATTCTTGGTTATGTTAACAAATACAAACATATCAAAATCCTAAATCTAAATCTGAGTCTGAGTCTGATCCTTCCGAAGGAATTGTGTCTTCGTCTTCATCAAATTCTCCAACTTCTTCTTCTGATTCTGAATGTACTATATTATCACCAAATTCAGTGAAATCAACAAAAAGGTCCACCGCTGAAGAATGACCAACTGGAGCCATCGGAGTAATTCTAGTTGGTTGCATAGCATCTTGCTCAGCAACTCCATATAGTCTCCCTCTTGGATTAATTGGAGTCACTGTAATCCAAGGATCTCCTCGATGTGTTACCCTAGGGTAAGAAATGTAGCATACATGAAACAAACATATTTAGTTTAGGCAATTACAATATCATTATTTATCTATAACGCACGTATTATAAAATTTTAAAATCAAACCTGGTCTGCCTGTGATGCTAGGATGAATGGGTCATACTTTTGCAGTCTCTTAGAAGAATTTACTGAAGTGACGCCAAATTGGCTCACCTGAACACCTTCTGGATATGACGGATCATACCACTCACACAAGAAAACAATGCACCTCATGCCCAACATTCCTGGATAGCTCACTTTCAATATTTCTTTGAGAATCCCGAAGTAGACTACATCACCACTTGTAGCTGAATTACCGTAATCTTCAGTTGGCATCGACCTTTCTTCATGAATCCTAAATGCAAATCCCCTAGTTCAATACTGAACGTATGAAGTTGCTTCGAAGCTTGGGCCAGAAATTATCTCTTGTAACCATGTCGGAAACCTTTCTCCATTCTTCATTCTTTCAGAAACCTGAGATAATAATTTAGACAAATTAATAAACAAACATTTTATTCAGTCCCATAATTAATTCACTAATTTTAAGATATATAAGCGTTTTTTAAAAACTAACGTAATATTGCAGCCAATTTGGAAACTCGGTTTCCTTAGATTCTCCAAGTTCGTCTTCTGTCATATCCGGATAATAGCGACGTATTAATGCAATGTAAATCCTGAAAGCAAACAACAATATATAACATATGAAACCTATATATTACTTAGGTATAAAAAAAAAACAAGTATTTAAATAAGTTCTGTTTTTACCTTTCGTACTCCGCCATCTCCTCACAATTCGTGAGGATATACATATGTAAGTGACTCCACTCATCTTGTGATAGGTAACGTCTCTTCCCTCTCCCAATCACTCGGCCAACTTGCGAAAACAACTCAGGAACGAGCGCGGCATACGTGACTCTCTCACCTCTATCATCATGATGAGCAGGACATCGGAAAGTAATATTCCGCAAAATGTGATGATTCTTCATTGATACTCTGTGCGACAATAGAACCTTCAACTCGAGCCAAATTTTTGACCTTCTTCTTTAGATGAAACATGTACCGCTCGAAAGGATACATCCAACGAAATTGAACGGGACCACCTAGTTCGGCTTCGCGGGGTAGGTGTAGGGGAAGATGTTCCATAACATCAAAAAAAGACGGCGGAAAGATCTTCTCAAGATTGCAAAGGATCACTGGTATATTGGCATCTAAGTTGCGGATCCCCTCAACTGTAAGTGTCCTCGTGCATAAATCCCTAAAGAAAGCACCAACTGCTGCAATAGCTTCGTGGACAGTTTGAGGAAGGAGATGGGTAAAAGCAAATGGAAGAAGCCTCTGCATCAGTACATGACAATCATGACTCTTCAGTCCCATAAACTTTAGGTATCGCGAGTCTACGCGGTTACCCAGATTAGCTGCATATCCATCAGTGAATTTAACTTCGTCTTTAATCCACCGGAAAAATTCTCTTATCTTTTGTATTTGCAATCGGTACGGAGGAAAAGGATATGTACCATCGGGAAGACGATCAAGATAATGACGGTAGCAAATCTTTGAAACATCCATCCTAGACTTCACATTGTCTTTTGTCTTTCCCGGGATGTTTAACACCGTATTCATGATGTTGTCAAAGAAGTTCTTTTCAATATGCATCACATCGAGGTTGTGCCTTAATAAATGATCCTTCCAATACGGCAAATCCCAAAATATACTCTTCTTGTGCCAGTTGTGAGCTTCCCCTACACCACAAAGCGTTTCCTGCCCATTACCCCCACAATCAGGAGTCTTCTCAGCACCAAAATCTCTCAACTGCTCCAATATAGTACGACCGTATATCTCATCAATTGGAGCATCAACCACTTGTGTATTTTTCTTAAATAATCTTTTAGGCCGACGATAGGGATGGCCGTTCGGTAGAAACCTTCTATGGCAATCAAACCAACATGGCTTTCTTCCATTCCTCAATTGGAAAGCGTCAGTGTTTTCTTGGCAAAATGGGCACGATAATCTTCCATGAGTAGTCCATCCAGATAGCATACCGTATGCTGGGAAATCGCTAATAGTCCACATAAGGACCGCACGCATCAGAAAATTCTGCTTCCGTGAAACATCAAACGCTTCGACACCGTGACTCCATAGCATTTGTAACTCATAAATCAATGGCTGGAGGAATACATCAAGTGATCTCTTCGGATGCTCAGGGCCGGGAATAAGAACGGAGAGGAATAAAAACTCTCGACGCATGCACATACCAAGGGGCAAATTGTACGGTGTTACGATTACGGGCCACAAAGAATACTACCTTCCATGCTTCCCAAATGGGTTGAAACCATCCGTACTTAACCCGAGGTACACATTTCTTGACTCGTATGCAAAATCCGGATACAACATTTGAAAATGTTTCCACGCTTTTGCATCTGAAGGATGTGTAATCTCTCCATCTTGACGATGCTCTGAATGCCATCTCATTTGTTCTGCCGTTCACGCAGATTGATATAACCTCTTTAACCTCGCTGTCAATGGTAAGTACCACATACGTTTATATGGAATTGAAACTCTCCCACCAATTTCCTGATACCGTGGTTTACGACAAAATTTACATCTTCTCCGGTCTTCGTCTTCTCTCCAATATAGCATACAGTTGTCGATGCATACATCTATCACCTGATACGGCATACCAAGACCAGCTACAAGTTTCTGTATCTCGTAGAATGATGCAGGTGCCTGATTATCTTCAGGCAAAATATCTTTCACAAAATCTGCTATCGCATCAACACAGTCTTCCGCCAAATTGAAGTCCGTCTTAATGGTCATCAGTCTACTAGCAGTTGATAAAGGTGAATGTCCGTCTCGACACCCATCATATAAGGGCTGCTTCCCTGCGTCTAACATATAAAAAAATCTTCTAGATTCTTCATTTGGTTCTTCTACTCTATCCTCCCCTATTACGATCGATGGCAAATTCTCTCTTAACGCATCATGAACCATCTCAGCAGTACCTACACCAAAATCTACTTCCGTTCTATGTTCGCCTAAGCTATCCGTTCTATGTTCACCTAAGTTATCCGTTCTATGTTCGCCTAAGCTATCCGCAACATATGGTGCACTGCTACTACTAGCACCATCATTATTAGTTTCTCCATGAAAAAACCAAATTTTGTATCCCGGCATAAAACCATTGATATACAAGTGATGCCAAACTTGTTCTACATTAACATTACGCGAATTGCAACAATTTAAACATGGACATTTTATCACCTTTCGATTCCCGACAACCGCCATGAACTCGCATATGCCCCGTGGATAACTTGCATTTAATGTCTTCGACTCCTGATCATACATCTCTTCATCCATCCACGATCTATAATATCTAGAAGATGACATCTCACTCTCTTGACGATTTTTTCTAAGAAATGTTTGGTTGGAAGTTGTTGTTGTTGTAAGTGAATGAAGATGTGTGAAATCATATATATAAATACGCTGACCGTCGGAAATCTGTCGGAAAAGCGTCGAAAATCAAACGGATATAATAACGGCTATTTTTTCCGACAGATTTCCGACAGCTAGTTATGTGTCTGTCGAAAATCCGTCGGAAAATATTAACAGTTCATAATTTCCGACGAATTTCCGACAGCTAATCGGAATCACCGCCGGTGTCGGCACCGGCTAGTTACACGGTCCAATAATCCGACCGATTTCCGACAGTCTTCTTGTCCGTCGGAAAAAATTCCGACAGATTTCCGACGGAATTAAAAAATTTCAGTTCCGTCGGAAATCCCGTCGGATTTGCGGCTGTTTTCTTGTAGTGGAAGAAGAGAAAGTACACTTCCTTTTAGAAAATATATATCATTGTTGAAAGAAGAAAGTTAGAGAATACCTATAGATGTTATTAACCCTTTTTGTGTTTCTACTATTATCTACTATATGCATGATTCTATTTACAAAAGGCGTTGTGGATTTAGTTATACTCTTATCGAATTAGATGTGTTAGAAGAAAAAGAAAAAGCTGCAGAATCCAAATATTTGCAAAGGAAACTTCATCAGTCATTGATGTAAAAAATCAAAGGAAAGCATTATGTAAAACAGAAGAGCAAACTATCCAACAATACTATCTAAACCCAAATATTTTTTTGTTTACTCAGAAATGAAGCGACACAAAAGCTATTAAAAATATATTAACCAACGCGATTGAACTTCAACCAAATTAAAAAAAGATCTGTCAGGAAAACAACAAGGACGAAGATAGAGAAGCAGGAAAGAGATGTTGAAGTACCTCAACTCGAAGATTTTACGGTCCTTCTAGGTAGCAATCACTAGATAGGTTTATTGAGCTTACTTACATCCAAAGAAAGACGGCATACATAGTGAGGTTTACTCAAACATGTACATCCACACATAAACATCATAAAAACCCAAGTAACAGAAAAGGTTGCATTGTATCACAATTTAAACACACATAAGAGAGAGTCCCCTTATGCTCCGCAGACTTCTTAGGTCTACACAGAGCGAACAGTAGAGCCATTAATTATAATAACGACCGTATGGGTGAAGTTTAGCTTCTTTACTCGGTTCCGGTAAAGCCATAACAACTATCTTCCGTTCTCCCATGTAACTTCCACTAAGTGCCAGCGCCTTCTCTACTGCGCCTCGCTCGTGAAAATAAATCAAAACCCAGCTGAAAAAATGACAAAAAAAAACAATTTTAGTTTGCTGGAGAAAAAAAGTTCACAACTAGTTGGAGGAAGAAGCCACAAAACCTAAGATGTTTTCTGTTTCGAGGGGTGATTGAGAAATTCAAATATGTCATCTCTCCACAAGAACAGAAAAGTTTAATCATTGCATTCTTAACATCATCCACAGGAAGCGAAGTGTCATATCCCTGGACGCCAACGCAAAAGCTATTGCAATACAATTTGCATAGTACCATTAATACGGTCAAATTTCCCTTTGTCCTACTCTCTCAAATTAAGAGATCGATTGTAGTACTTAGGGTATCGAATCCTCAGGGAATCAAATTGCACAATAGATTTAGTCTTTTAGATTATGCTAAGCAGAAAGATGTAGGTAAAAACGATTGCAGAAAAGTAAATCAGGATGATTGTAAAGCTTTTAAAACAATAAGAGGAAAACTCTAAGCTTTAGGGAATTCGCAGGAAGAAATCCAAGTAGCAGAATAAAATCACTTTTGGGATAAGTTATGATGCACAATTCTTGAACTCGAAACACTGTTTTAAAGTAAATCAATTGTCGTTGCAAATACTATCTATGCTTAAACCCTAGACAACCAACTGTCGTTGCGAAATCAGATTGATTTAAACAAGCAATTATATTCGGGTTCGATTGTTCACAGAGATCCAAAGCCAACTCTCGTTGCGAATCGAATCTCTGCTCACCTATGATTCAGTTCTAGTTATTCAATAATGCTGTCGCATCTACTAAACAACCTAAGATATCCAATTCAGCGCTAAATCAGAATTCAAAGCAATCAAGGTGAAGAATACAAATAAATATGAATGCAAATCCCAATAGTAATTAGACTCTACAACTCTTCATTCAACCTTTGAAAAACCCTAAAACTTAACAAGGGAATTACTCAGACATAGTAATGTAAGATAAAACCCTTTTTATTAAAATCTCTTAGAAAGTAAAGCATCCCTAAACAATGGCTGAAAATAAGTATTTATAGAATACAAAAACGTCATGGGCCCAATTGCAAACATCTGGGCTTTTTGGCGCGAAAAGGAAATCTTCTAAAACTTGGAATCTGGGTTGGTCCGATGGTCGTGTCGATCGACACGATTAAGTATGTCGATCGACACTTGATAAATGTTGGTGTCGAGCGACATCAAAAACCTCGTCGCTCGACACTGATCTGAATTCTTCAATCCGAACTTGCCACTTTGACTGCTCATTCCGTTAAGCTCCAAATTGCTCCAGTAAACACCAATTGAGTCCAATTCATCCATGTACCTAATATAAAACACTAAACACTAGAAAACACCATAAGACTCGATAAAACGGACATATATCATGGTATAAAACTGGGTAAAAACCATGATATATCAACTCCCCCAGACTTAGCCTTTTGCTTATCCCTAAGCAAAACAGTGTACTCACTCCTTTAGGAACCACATACCTTTGCAAAGTCATCCGGTGATACTTCGATGTTTCCCTAGAAGCTTAGCAGTCCTCCAGATTGAATCCAAACCCCTTAGAGAAACTCAGACTTTCAGTCGCAGACCCCTTTCATTATTTAGGTGCGGTCTCATCGAAGGAATATCGATCGCTGGACCTTCTAGATTCTTTCGCTTCCTTTAAACACTTTCCCGCATTTCACCCTCTCTCTTCCCTCTAAAACTGTTTATCCAATTAAGGATATCATAGAGAATGCAATGCCTTTTTTGTTGAACTTTTTTCTTGTGATGGCGGGTACCTCAGCCGAGGGTCCTTTACCACCGAATGCCTAATTGAATTTGGGCTTGCACTTTTCTGCAGATTTTTTTTTATTTCCTTGGCATCTCTATGACTTCACTAGATCAGCACTCATTACTGTTGTTCTATGAGGCTTTTTGTGATGGCGGTTACCTCAGCAGAGGGTCCTTTACCACCAAATCTAGGACAGTTGTATCCGTCACTGGGAAGAAGTTTCAAGAGTGGTCCGTCCTCGCTTTCAAGTGTTTGGAAACTGAATCAAGTCCTGCGATTACCAACGCCCTTGACAAGAGATTAGAGTTCATTAGGGTCGGGGTCTTTGACATCCTTTCTGGCGTTCTCCAGAAATCTGAACTTGCTCCGTTAAACCGATCCACTTCCAGTTACCCACCTTAGTAAAACCAGCGAACTTGCATTGGAAATGGTCCTTGAGTGCTGTTCAAAGCAAGTCTAAAGGAGGTTTTGACTCTAAAAATTTGAAAATGACTCAAAAATCCAAAAGAAAACACAAAAGTCAGCGACTGCCTCCCCCAGACTTAAACAACACTGTCCCCAGTGTTATTAAATCCGAGATTGGCAAAACAAAATTAACAGGAATCGGAACGAATGAAAATTAAAGTAAGAATTCGGACCTGGGGGTCGTGTCGAGCGACACGACCTTTATGTCGATCGACACTTATGATTTGGTCGCGTCGAGCGAGTTAGTTACTGTCGTCGATCGACACGTAAAGTTCCTTGGTGTCGAGCGACACTGATGTCTCCGTCGCTCGACACCACAGTCTGAAGTTCACTCTCACTTGTTTTCGAACGTCTATTTTCCTGAAAATCAACACCAAAACGAAAACCAAACATAAAATTGAAAAAGAAAAATAAAATAAAATAAAATAAAAAGACTCACAAGTGGGTTGCCTCCCACTAAGCGCTTGTTTTAAGTCCTTAGCTTGACGTGTTAGTATGGCGGACTTATGGCGGATCTTTGAGAAGCATAGTACTTCCCTTATCCAGGTGGATGGTTGCAGCAGTGTTCTTGGATCGGACCTTCTTGACAGCTCCCCCAGACTTGTCAGAAACTATTCCAGGGAAAAGTTTCTTTGTATTCTCCAGCATCTGTCGAAGGACTGCCTCTCCATTCTCCTCTAAGTCTGAAGGGATAATGATCCTGAACTTGGAAAATGCTTTGGAAGCTTTCTTCTGTCTCCTATGTCCTTCGTTCTCCTCTTTGCACTCCCGAGGAATTCCTGCAAATTCATCAGAAGAAAAACCAAGCATACTACGAAAAACTCGTTGCTTGCATGAGCGCGTAACAGCTTTTGCAACTTTTAAAGTCTGATGAAGAGGCTTGGAATTAAGAACAGGAGGTGCGTACCTTTGCTCAATGGGAGGCTTGGGGGTTGGGAGACTCGCAGGATCTAGCTTTTCTCCCTTAATGACTGTCCAACAATAGAAGTTATCCGTTAAGATCGATGGGTAGAAGACTTCTTTGTTGATTTCTGTGAAGGAGATTCTCTGATTTGGGAAGTCCAGGACAGCTCCAACAGTGTTAAGGAAGGACGCACCGAGAACCATTGGCTTAGTGGTCTCGATGATGTGGAAATCAGCTGGTACAAGGCAATCTCCAACTCGAATCTTCAGATTAGGAATGAAGCCTGCAGAAGCTACTGAAGTAGTATCAATAAGGCCGACTAGAGCATTTAAAGACTTTATATTCGAGATCCCCAACTTCTTCACAACATCATGTGAGATGACGTTCACATTAGCTCCAGTGTCCAAGAGAGTGCCTTCCAATTCCATGCCATTAATCGAACAAGGAACGATAAACTGCCATGGACTATCCCTCTTGATCAATTCCCCTCAGGACCGATTTTTCAACTACTCCAGGCTCCTTCTCATTGCTCTGAATGCTTGCTGACTCGCAATGCTTCACAGAAGCTCTGGGATACGGAAGAGGAGGCTTGTAGACGCGTTCGACGGTGCAAACAGAGGCTTTTGCGGAATCTGGTCGAATTTGGGTCTGGTGTCGAGCGACGCTGTAAGCGTGTCGCTCGACACTTGAAGGTTACTCGCGTCGATCGACACGATAGTCTACATCGATCGACATGCTCTGTTCCATCGTGTCGATCGACGCTAAAGGTTTGTCGATCGACAGATATGCCCCTGTTCCGAAAATCTGAGCTTCTTCTTCTTCTTCCGTGAACTGATTGATTCGCCTCGAAGCTCGTTTCTTCTCTGTTCCAGACCTTAAACTGAGCATATTGGAGTGGAGCTTCGTCACTGTTGCACTGGTTTGCTGCACTTGAGTATCAAGCTTCTTTACATGGATGTTCAAAGACTCAATCTTTCCATTCAAGTCCGTGTAGATGTAATCCAGCTTTCCATTTAAGTTGACAGTCAATGTCTATTGTCCTTCCAGCATTCGCTCCATCATAGACTCCAGTTTACTCTCTGCAGATGGCGGTGGGGGTTTCTGATAGGACGAGGATCCGTAGTCTCTCTGATAGTTGCTCTGGAAGGGCTCCTGATAAGCTGAAGAACCGTACCCTTGATTGTTGAACCGCTGATATCCTGAGCTATTGATGTAGTTCACGTCCTCTCCTGCTGTCTGAACATCTTGTGCAAAGTGAACCGCTTTCTTCCCAGCTAGAAGATCATGCATTGAGTCCAACTTCTTTGTAACCTCTGCGAGCTGATTACCATTGACGTTCTGACCCTGACTCCTCTCAAAATCAATACTCTTGGTACTGTTGCTGCTAGCTAAGTTCTCAATGATTCTCAGGGCTGTCTCTTGAGAATTCGTGTTGAAATTTCTGTTACTCGCAGCATCTAACGTGATAGCATAGCGAGTGACGATCCCTCTGTAGAAAATGTTCACCAGCTGAACCTCGTTGAAACCGTGATGTGGACAGTCCCTCTGGTAGCTCTTGAATCTATTCCAGGCAGCCCTGAATGCTTCGCAATCACCTTGTTTGAAGGTGGTTATCTTGTACCTGAGATCTTCGGATTTCGCATCATCGAAGAAATTGCTTAAGAAAGCATTCTTCGTGTCTTTCCAATTCGTCAGTGAACCCGGAGGAAGTGTCCTTAGCCAATGCTTGGCTTCTCCATGCAGAGAGTACGGGAACAACTTGCAGAACAGATAATCTTCAGAGACTCCGTTAGCCTTGATGCTAGATGCCAAGTCCTCAAACTTCTCGATGTGATCCATCGGATGTTCATGTTGTAAACCGCAGAAAGGATCTTGAGCAACAAGGGAGAAGTAGGCAGGCTTGAGCTCGAAGTCATTGCGTTGGAACGCTGGAGGTCGAATCGCGGCTCGATTCGCGTAAAACTGCTCTGGTCTGTTAAAATCAGCCAGCGTCCTGTTCTGGCCTTCATGTCGATCGAGATGGATATCGTGTCGATCGACACGTGGGTTTTGACCCTGTCGAGCGATTAGCTCTCTCTGTTGCTCGACACGACGTAATTCCACACGTCGAGCGATTTCTTCTTCGCGTCGCTCGACACGATCCTGTTCTTCCCGAGCAAGTCTGATTTCTTCGTCGAGTCTCCGCTGCTCCTCGTCGATCTGCTCAATGACCACGTTTCCCTCTGCGTCGAGCCTCTGTCCAAGCTCGTTGTATGGGTTTCCTTCTCTGTCGAAAAACCCACCATCTCTCTGGAACACAACCGTATTCGCAGCCATCTTTGCTTACGCCTGAAATTCAAAATAAATAAAAACAAAAATAAAGCTAGTTAGTAAAAAAAAAAAAACAAAAGTAAAAAGCACTTAGACAAAATCCTAATGATAAAAATCTAATGGCGTTGATTCCCCGGCAACGGCGCCAAAATTTGATACGGTCAAATTTCCCTTTGTCCTACTCTCTCAAATTAAGAGATCGATTGTAGTACTTAGGGTATCGAATCCTCAGGGAATCAAATTGCACAATAGATTTAGTCTTTTAGATTATGCTAAGCAGAAAGATGTAGGTAAAAATGATTGCAGAAAAGTAAATCAGGATGATTGTAAAGCTTTTAAAACAATAAGAGGAAAACGCTAAGCTTTAGGGAATTCACAGAAAGAAATCCAAGTAGCAGAATAAAATCACTTTTGGGATAAGTTATGATGCACAATTCTTGAACTCGAAACACTGTTTTAAAGTAAATCAACTATCGTTGCAAATACTATCTATGCTTAAACCCTAGACAACCAACTGTCGTTGCGAAATAAGATTGATTTAAACAAGCAATTATATTCGGGTTCGATTGTTCACAGAGATCCAAAGCCAACTCTCGTTGCAAATCGAATCTCTGCTCACCTATGATTCAGTTCTAGTTATTCAATAATGCTGTCGCATCTACTAAACAACCTAAGATATCCAATTCAGCGCTAAATCAGAATTCAAAGCAATCAAGGTGAAGAATACAAATAAATATGAATGCAAATCCCAATAGTAATTAGACTCTACAACTCTTCATTCAACCTTTGAAAAACCCTAAAACCTAACAAGGGAATTACTCAGACATAGTAATGTAAGATAAAACCCTTTTTATTAAAATCTCTTAGAAAGTAAAGCATCCCTAAACAATGGCTGAAAATAAGTATTTATAGAATGAAAAAACGTCATGGGCCCAATTGCAAACATCTGGGCTTTTTGGCGCGAAAAGGAAATCTTCTAAAACTTGGAATCTGGGTTGGTCTGATGGTCGTGTCGATCGACACGATTAATTATGTCGATCGACACTTGATAAATGTTGGTGTCGAGCGACATCAACAACCTCGTCGCTCGACACTGATCTGAATTCTTCAATCCGAACTTGCCACTTTGACTGCTCATTCCGTTAAGCTCCAAATTGCTCCAGTAAACATCAATTGAGTCCAATTCATCCATGTACCTAATATAATACACTAAACACTAGAAAACACCATAAGACTCGATAAAACGGACATATATCATGGTATAAAACTGGGTAAAAACCATGATATATCAACCATCAACACAATAACACATCTAATATACAGATACAACATCTCCAAAAATTAAGCATCAATTTTACCGGGTAAATTCCTTCCGATCATATGCGGCTCTAAGTTCAGCCACTTGATCAGGATCTACCGTACGCTCTTTCTTCGGAAAAGACTGAATAACTGCATACCATCCTCCTGCATAAAATCCTCCAATGTAGTATCCATTAAGTCCCAACGCACGGTCTCCTACGCCTTCTCCCATAAGATAAACGATAGCACATCCATTGACAAGATTGGTTATAGGGTCTTTGAGAAGCTCAATGTCATGGACAAATCCACATATTCTGAAAAGTTTACGCAATTCAATCTTGATACATTCCCCAGGGAGGGAAGGGTCGTATCCCTTAACGGAAATCCTAAAGCAACTGCAACAATATGATTGCAGGAGATAATATTATCATCAGCACACCAACACAAGTTACATATACAAAATCTCAAAAAAAATAGCATTAATTTTTATACCGGCTTACTGAGTCCTCATGGAAGATTAACATAGCAGCCCTACGATTCTCCTTACTGTTCAATTCCAGAGACTACAGTAGAAAAGATCTGATACCGTTAATAGAGAAAAGATCTGATACGAAAAGATCAGCAATTTTACAGGAAACCATTAATAGAGAAACAGAGGTTCAAAGACTGAGTAAGAAAAAAAGCCATAAGGAGAAGAAGATTACTTTCCTGCTAATGCTTTCGTCCATGCTCATGTTCTCGTCCACTGAGAAATTGAGAAGACGCAATAACCCTAGCCTGTCGCTTGACATGTTTTTCAGTTTTAGGGATTTATATAATTAGGAAGAATTGTATTTTGTTGGTCGAAGAGGAAGAACTATTTATATAAGGGCGACTCTAAAAAATGACTCTAACTTTGAAATGTTCCAAAAATATCATTGTTCAAAATTTTAAAAATACCACAAAATTAAAATAAAATTTTAACATTTAAAACTCAATTCTAAACCCCAAACTCAAACCTTACCTCCTAAAAGTATACCCTACTTTGGGAATAGTTAACCCAAATCTAAAGATTTTAATTACAAATCTATTGAAAATTAATTTTTGTATTTGTGGTATTTTTGGAACTATTGAAAAAGTGTTATTTTGGAATTTTTTTTTTTTTAAATGGCATATTAAAGAATTTCTCTTTTATATAATCCACATGTGACGAGAATTTGTCATTTAAAAAATGTTTTCTTTCCTTTTAAAAAACAGCCTAGTACATAGAACCTCTACTAATAATTTACTTTATAAATTAATAATTACCATAACTTAATATAAAAATTATGAATAGTGCAGTAGCATGGATTTTTGGTTTTCTTGTTGCTAAAAACTTTGACTGATTAGGGTTTTTCTTTTTGCAAACCTTTAGAAAAGAAATCCCCGGCCTTACCTAACGGGATTTTTGGTTTTCAATGACATTCCTATCTTTTAGAAAGGGAAGAGATTTAGGAACTAATGATAAAACACAAACTAATGAATCATATTCGCAAAATCTAGTTTTTTAGAAATTTAGCAAGATCAAAGATTCAGACACAAAATCTAGTTGTTAGAAACGAAAGAGATCACCATAATGATAACAAACTAATGAATCATATTCGCAATCAACAAGGGATTTTGATAAAACATATTATTCAAAGAGAGATACTAATATTCCGTAGCTAGTTTGACCAAAATGAAGTTTGATCTTCATAAACTGACTGTTAACCACAACTAATTAACTACTTAACTCTTGCTGCTCTCTTTTGCCTCTGTTTCCTTCCTTCTCCTTTCTCTAACTGTTGAGTCTACAAATCAACATATATGTATAAGGTAAGATTTTACTTTCTTATAGACCCAACTTTCGCAAACCGTATAAAAGAAGAATGAACTTTTTCCGTTAAACTCAAACTTTCCATTGACCTAACCAAAATGTATATGGGCGTCTAGAGGAAGAAGATCAAGACCTAACTCAGGACATAGAGTTAAAGTAGAGGATCAAAACGACTTTTGTTCATATATGTTCATATATATCTACACTAAATCTTGTTTTTTTTTTTTTAAATTAGATCCTACAAATTGATGTTGAATTCAGAATGATTTATGATACCTTGGCTACAAAGTCAATCAAACCGAGACAACGAGGCAATCCAAACAACGACATGATCCACTATGCACAACATCAACCCAATCAACATTCCCCCAAACCTCATCTCCAACACGCTTTTCCATCGCGAATACAGCGCACCACATCTCCTACCCAAATAAGCAAGAGTTTCCCACCAAAGCTAACTAATTTAGTATGTTTACTCATGTTCTTCTCTCGTAACGAGTCTAACCCTTTTACCTCTTTCCAATTCTCACTATTTAAGGCATACCAAAGGACGCATGGATCATTGATACTATTGAAATCATAGTGGTAGCTGTAGTATACATTCTGCACCACACATAGTAACCTGGGAAACGTTACACTCTTGTTATCACACTTGTTATCACAAGATTCCCATTTACCTTGCTTTGCGTTGTAAGCATACATATTATTATATCGAGAATGAACGGTGCAAAAAGTCTGAAGGTAAACCGTTCCTTCAACCTTCGCCATTCCGAAGCTACACTTACTTGATTCAGTAACGAGATCAGGGAAGTGTGCCCAAGTCTGAGTCTTTATGTCGAATACCTCAACCTCTACTTCTCCACACCCTCCAGTTACATATATTTTCCCATCGTAAGCAAGTGAGACTGCCTGCGTCCGGGAGTGCATGGCGCCAAACGTTACTGCGACAATCTGGGATCCGTAGAGAGGAGGACGGTGCTCTGTAGACTCCGCCGATTACATAAATTTCAGAACCAACAACTACGGATGATGTTGATGCGGAAGGAAAATTACAACAAATGCCACATTTGTTTCTTGAAACGTGATTTAACTTGAAAAAGTAGACTGAACTTATCATTTGTTGATTAAATACTAATAGCATGGAAGTGTATTCTTTTGTTTTGTGCCTTGTTATTGCACAAGTCTGGTGGAGCTCCCTTCCTCGATTGGGAATGCAACTAATCTCC